>CAUYQV010050694.1:0-19632 GCA_963574575.1 Galagoides demidoff
AAAAAATGGCCGGGCGTTGTGGCGGGCGCCTGTGGTCCCAGCTACTTGGGAGGCGGAGGCGGGAGACTCGCTTGAGCCCAGGAGTTGGAGGTTGCTGTGAGCTGTGATGCCACGGCACTCTACCCAGGGGAATAGCTTGAGGTTCCGTCTCAAAAAAAAAAGAAAATGCGGTAGTCCAAAATGGATTTTTAAAAGTATCTAATGTGCGGTGGCGGCGCCTGTGGCTTAGTGGGTAGGGTGCTGGCCCCATATACCAAGGGTGGTGGGTTTGAGCCCGGCCCTGGCCAAACTGCCACAAAAAAATAGCCAGGTGTTGTGGTGGGCGCCTATAGTCCCAGATACTTCGGAGGCTGAAGCAGGACAATCGCCTAAGCCCAGGATTTGGAGGTTGCTGTGAATTGTGACACCCCGGCATTCTACAGAGGACAACAAAGTGAGACTCTGTCTCTTAAAAAAAAAAAGTATCTAATGTGCTTGTTACGTAATATGCAGCAGTTAATGTCTAATTTCTTCAGGTAGTTTTCAACTTAGAAAACTAAATTTTTTTTTCTATAGACAAAAAAAAATTCATACATATAGTTACACTAATCTTTACAGGAAATACCTCAATTTTCATTCCAATCCATTAGGCTAGCAATGAACTGAGGAAGCTAAATTGTACTAAATGCAATATTTTAGAAAAGCCCCCTCATCTCTTTACACAGACACATTTTACCTTGTGCATTTTTAAAGAGAGATAATAAAGCATGAAGACTGTTACCTCTTTCTCTGATCTCTTTAAATGGTTGCATCTGTCTAGGAACTGATAGCCTGCCATGACCCACTCCTTCTGTATCAGACTTTGAAATCCGGTAATTGTCCTAAAATAGGGATCCAGCATCACTTGAACAAGAGAAGCAATAAAACAGCTCAAGTCTCTTCCCTCCTCCTCTGTCAATAAAATGGAAAGAAAAGAATTACTACATAGAAAAGTGCTAAGAGAGAAAGGGAAGGAGAGGTAAACCAGATAATTAAGGATTCTACACATAGGCTGCCTTCAAAATAATATGTATCAGGATATTTTGCCAGATTCCAGCAACTCTAAAATATTATAGATTTTTAAGTAAACTAAATTAGTGTGTAAATGCAATCTTTCTACTGAAAACTAACTCCACATGGCAATTGCTCAGAGATGAATGGGGGTAAATGGGATTGTCCACTATCACCCGAAAAGGTGGCAAACATTTCCCTTTTGTCTTTTATAGTTGTCATTTTCAGTAAGGTCAGAATTACCATGCTATCAAAGCCAACCAAAGAAATCAGAAGAAAACTATGACCAATATCCCTTATGGTTACAATGTAAAAATCATTAATAAAAATACGAGTAAACTGAATTATCCCAGAAATGAAAGGTTGGTTTAACATTTGACAATCAAGGTAATGCACCCTATTGATACAACAAAGGACAAAACCAACATGACCACCCCATCACATACAGAAAACGCATCTGGCAGAATTCTACATTCATTCCTAGTTAAAAAAACCAAACTCTTCAGTAAATTAGGAAGAGAAAGGAACTTCTTTAAACTGATCAAAGGCTTCTACAAAAAACCTACAACTAAGATTATTCTCTTTGGTGAAAGACTGGATGCTTTCCCCAGATCAGAACAAGACAAGGCTGTCTGCCCTTGACACTTCTGTATCACATTGTACTGGAGACCTAGCTAGAGCAAGAAGGCAAGAAAAAGAAAAAGGCCAGGTGCAGTGGCTCATGCCTATATGCCCAGCACTTTGGGAAGTCAAGATAGGAGGACTACTTGAGACTAGAAGTTCAAAACCAGACTGGGCAACACAGTGAGACACTATTTCTACAAAAATAAAAATAAAAAATCTAGATGGGTGTGGTGGCATATAAAAGAGGCTATAAAAGAGGCTGAGACAATAAGCTTGAGCTTGCAGCAAGCTACACTGTGCCACTGCACTCCAGATCTGGGTAACAGAGTGAGCAACCCTGTCTCTAAAAATAAAATAAGGCATCCATATCAGAAGGAAAAAGGTAAAAACTGTATTTGCAGAAAAAATAATCCTGTAAGTAATAAATCCTTTGGAATCTACAAAATAAATACTAGAATAAATGAGTTCAGTGAAGTCATGAGAATTCTATATGCAATAATGATCTGAGCACATAATAAACTTGAAAATGAAATTAAGAAACCAACTGTATTTATAGTAATGTAAAAAATAAAATAACTTAGAAAGTTTAACAAAATACATGAAAGACTTATACAATAAAAACTATAGGACACTGTTGATAAAACACAAGATTTAACACAAAGAGACATTCACTCCATGGCGAGGCAGATTCAACACAGAAGGCATTATCCCCACACTGATCTATGGTTTAACACATTCCTATCAAAAATCCCAGTACACTTTTTCTGATGACCCAAAAAGTTAGACAGAAATGCAAAGGATCTAGAATAGCCAAAATAATCTCAAAAATAAAGCTTTGTGTCTTTAATTCCAAAACTTCTTTCACAGTTACAGTACTAAAGATAGTGTGGTACCGGCATAAGGATAGACATAAAGATAAATGGAATTAAAACTGTTAAGTTCTAAAACTAAGTCCTTACCCAGGCGTTCTCAAACTATGGCCCGCATGCTACATGCGGCCCGCCTAGGACATTTATCCTGCCTGCAGGTGTTTTTGTCCCGCTACCTGTCCTGCTTAGCAGCCGACTCATCCCAGGGCCCATAGTCCAGCCCTCCAATGGTTGGAGGGACAATGAACTGGCCCCCTGTTTAAAAAGTTTGAGGACCCTTGTCCTTACCATTTACATTCAACTGATTTTTGATAAAAAGTACCAAGGCAATTCAACAGAGAAAGGATAGTCTTTTCAACAAATAGAACTGGGACAATTAGGAATCCACATGCAAAAAAGATGAATTTAGCCCCTTACCCACAACAGAGACAAAAATTGATTTAAAATGGATCACAGACCTACATGTAAAAGCTACAACAATAAAAAGTCTACAGAACAAAACATGGAAGAAAGTCTTCATTACCTTAAATAGGCAGTATGATCCATAAAAGAAAAATGGATAAACTGAACTTTACCAAAATTTAAACATTTTTAAAGACATCAAGAAAATTAAAAGAAAGCCACCGAGTAAAAGAAAATACTGGCAAATCACATGAAGACACTCACTCACTAGGGAGCCTGGAGGTGGTGGCATCTTTTGAGGCAGAGCAGCTGAATAGTGAGCCTGCCAGCCAGCCAGTACAAACTTGGACAGACTGATGGCAGAGCTGACTGAGGGATGGATAGCAGGATAGCCATAGGGCCCGAGTCACCTCAAGTTCCACCATGAGCTGGAGCATGGAGCTGTGGGTACTGGGAGATCTATAGGGAGGACACTGGGACATCCCTGAAGCTGGGAAATGGAGTGCCCAGGGGAGAATTCTGGGAAGATGGCTGACTGGTAGTAACCCTTGGCAGAGGGTCCTGACCAGAGGTAGAAAAACTGGATGGAATCAGACTCTATGAAGCCAAAGATGGGGAGCTGAGCCAAGAAAGAAATTCGCAAGCTGTAATGCCAAGGAAGAGCATTCAAAAAAACAAATTACAGGTACAAAGCCTATTGACTAGAGGACATAAGACCCTGTCCCCGAAGCAGGAGGCCCACTGCAAGCTATCTGGGAGCGAGCAGGGAACAAAAGACCTCTCATTTCACCTTGCTGGAGAGAGCCGCTAAACATCACGTTGTTTTCTCCAGGGAGGTTTCACTTATGAACCTACACACCACCCCACTAGGCATAAAATTGAAGTTATTTTCCCCTACAAGTCCAAACTTCCAGTCCACCCTTCCCCCTCATATGGTCATTTGAAGTTCTGCCCCCTTCAGAGCACTGAGTGGACCACTAACCATCAGGACAGAATCTGTGACTAATGGGGCAGAAAGAGGGTTTGGGAAAAAAGGGACACTCAGCAGGAGGAGGAACAGTCCCCTGGTTATGACTTTGCCCAGCCAGTGGTGGTGTTGACCCTTGGTTTGGGCTGTGTCTGGAAGGACAGGGTGCAGAACCCCTGGCTCTGACAGCACCCACAGCAGGAGAATAGTTGTCCTGTGTGGACTAAGTTTGATAGGCATGGCTGGGCCCCACCCCCTGCTGGACCTGCGAGCAGAGGGTTGGCAGGTAGACTAAGACCTGAGGGCAAGGGTGTGGTCCCCTGTCTCCAATCCAGTCAGTGAGTAGAGGCTTACCAGGCGAGGACTGAGACCTATGTAGGGTGTGGTGCCCTGACTCTAAGAGAGCCTGTGAACACAGGCTTGCCAGACAGTGGACTGAGACTGGCAGTGTGGTCCCCTGACTCCAACTGGTCTGGTAAGCAAAGACTAGCTGGGTATGGATTAATACGGAGGGGGAGGGGAAGGAGGATGGGGGTCTGGCCCCTGGCTCCAACAGGGCCTGTGAGCAAAGAAGTGGACAACAGTGTGGACTGAGTCTGGTGGGTGGGAATACGGATCCCTGGAGAGCCAGGGATTGTGCTGTTGGAGACCCTTGAATCCCTCTCTATTCAGCAGGGTTTGCACTACCTGAGACAATTTAATAGGAACCCATGTCTGGGCGGTCCACTCAGGGACATTTTGAGGTTGATCTCTGAAGTTCTGTGGTAGAAAAGAACTGAAGGGTGGGGGCTAGCTGCCACAGCTGTTTATATCTCTTCATAGTTGAGATTTAAACCTAATACTGTGGTTTCCTAGGATAGGGTAGAAGTTGGCCTATGTCAAAACAGAGCTAGCTTGTGCTATCTCACCAAGTAGGTCTTCAGAGTCTCTGGCCAAAATTCTGAAAGGGGCCTTTTTTTTTTTTTTGAGACGGAGCCTCAAGCTATCCCCCTGGGTAAAGTGCCATGGCATCACAGCTCAGCTCATAGCAACCTCCAACTCCTGGGCTCAAGCGAGTCTCCTGACTCTGCCTCCCAAGTAGCTGGGACCACAGGCGCCCGCCACAATGCCCGGCCATTTTTTGGTTGCAGCCATCATTGTTGTTTGGCGGGCCCGGGCTGGGGATTCGAACTCGCCACCTTAGGTGTACGTGGCTGGCGCCTTTGCCGCTTGAGCCACAGGTGCCGAGCCTGAAAGGGGCCTTTTTTAAGGTTATAGGAGACAAGCCACAATTATAAAGCCTAGTGGTCGGGAAGGTGCTATCTCTACTACCTGGGAACCCAAAATCAATCTCACCCTACCAGTTCTAATAACCAAACAGTGAAAAATAAACATGGTGCAGACCCAACAGAAGAACTCTGGTAACATGAATAACCAGAGTAGATCAACACCCCCCTCCCCCCCAAGAAATGACAAAGGAGATACAACTGTACATGTCATGCATAGACAAATGGCAGCAATGTCAGAAGTCAAATTTAGAATATGGATGACAAATAAGATAAACAGAAGGAAAGAAAAGATAGAAATTGAATTCCAAAGAGTAGTCTAAAGTTGTCTCAAGAAATTAATGAATTCAAAGGCCAAGTCACCAAAGATATGGACATAATGAGAAAAGAGGCAGCAGAGCTTAAGAAAATGACAAAGTTGGCTCGGCACCTGTGGCTCAAGTGGCTAAGGCTCCAGCCACATACACCTAAGGTGGCAGGTTCAAATCCAGCCTGGCCTGCCAAACAATAATGGCTGCAACCAAAAAATAGCCCAGTATCGTGGTGGGCACCTGTAGTCCCAGCTACTTGGGAAGCAGAGGCAGGAGAATTGCTTAAGCCCAGGAGCTGGAGGTTGCTGTGAGCTGTGATGCCATGGCACTTTACCCAGGACAACAGCTGGAGGCTCTGTCTCAAAAAAAAAAAAAAAAAAAAGTAGTTCTAAAAGTACCATCCTGGATCCATAAACTGCAAAGTGAATAGACAACTGTCCCTAATCACCCACTGGGGACCAGTTCCAGGATCTCCCTTGGAGGTTAAAATACAGAGTCTTGGCTTGGCGCCTGTAGCTCAAGTAGCTAAGGCGCCAGCCACATACACCTCAGCTGGAGGGTTTGAATCTATCCTGGGCCTGCCAAACAATGACAACTACAACCAAAAAATAGCCAGGCATTGTGGTAGGCGCCTGTGGTTCCAGCTACTCAGGAAGCTGAAGCAAGAGAATTGCTTAAGCCCAGGAATTGGAGGTTGCTGTGAGCTGTGATGCCACAGCACTCTACCCAGAGCAACAGCTTGAGGCTCTGTCTAAAAAAAAAGATATACAGAGTCTGAAATCCCTGATACAAAATGGCATAAAATTTGCATGTAACCTATGCAAATCCTCATGTATTCTTTAATTCATCTCCAGATTACTTGTACTATCTAATACAACTTAAAGGCTATATAAATAGAGGTTATACTATATTGTTTAGGGAATAATGACAAGAATGTTGAGTATGAAGGAGTTTGCTTTCTGTAAGTAGTTTCAGGACTTGGTTGGTTGAAGTCCTGAGTACAGAAGGCCCCCACTCTATTATAAAAAGATAGTCTGTAAGTTTGTGGTATGTTACACCTTGTCTGGAAACTCAGAAATTCTATTAGAGGTAAAGTTATTTAACATATTATTTTTTAGTTAACTAAAAGAGTTTTACACTGCAGCACCAAATCTTTGACAAAATTCACATTATTGGCTATTCAGTCAATTTCCTGATATCAAACTGTTTAAGAAATAATTTTCAAATGGTGTGCTGCAAACATTTTTAAAGACCATTAATTAAATTGTCTTTTTTTACACGCATATATAGATTATATTTAAATTCATATAGACTATTTACATTTTTAAGTTATATTTTTGACATCAGAAGATAAAGTCCAGCATAAGTTTTACAACAAAGAAAAGAAAAATATACAAGACAAAAATAGAATTAACAGTAAAAAATATAGCTATCTGGAACTTGGAAACTTTTTGTCAGTAAGTTATATCTTCTTAATCTGATTGTCCAAATCATTGAAATATGGATGATTCAATGCCATTTTGTCAGAAATTCATTTGGCAGGATCATAGACTAACATTTTTGAGAGCAAATCTAGGCCTTTTCATCCAAGTTTTTGACATGGGATGCTAGATTTCCTGGTTTCCACTTGAGGAATGTATTCTTATAGGCCTGTAAAGATTCTACTTCTGGCCACACCTCATTATTGGGAATGCCCAAAGCTCTAAAAATCCTGAAGAGTTGATCAATTTCTGAATCCCCATGGAAAAGTGGTTTCTTAGTTGCTAATTGTGCAAATATGGTGCCTATACTCCAAATGTCAACTGGAGTTGAGTAACGAGCTGACCCCAGCAATACTTCTGGGGATCTGTACCAGAGTGTTACTACCTCATGTGTACACACCCAAACAGGTATTCCAAAAGCTCTGTCAAAGCCAAAATCAGCCAGTTTAATTGTTCCTTTGTCATCAATTAGGAGATTTTGAGGTTTTAAGTCTCGGTGAAGAACTCTTCTAGAGTGACAAAACACAATCCCCAGGAGGATTTGGTATAAATAACTCTTAACAAGTGAAGAATCCATGAACTGACCAGGAGGGATAGAATCCAAATATTTCTGAAGGTTCATGGAAATAAATTCAAAAATGAGATATAACCTGGAATCCTGCATAAGCACATCTTGAAGACTGACTATATTTGGATGTTCTTTTAATAGAGAAATTTCCCGAATTGCAGTGCTAGGAACCCCTTCCTCTTCACTTTCTAGTCTGATTTTCTTCATGGCTACCACTTGACCTGTAGTTTTGTGTTTACCCTTATACACAACTACATAGGTATCTGCTCCAATTTTCTCTATTTTGGTATAATCTTCCATAGTTAATCAATAAGTATGGCAGATCCCAGCTTATTATCCGGTGGCAGTCACAGTGGCAGCTACTTAGCTTCACTACTCTCTCAACTTCCAAGAGCCAGCTTTGAAGCTAAGTGTCTTATTGACCTTTTCAAAAAACCAACTTTTTGATTTATTGATCAGTTATGTAATCCTTTTGTTTTCAATTTCATTTAATTCTGCTCTAATTTTGGTTATTTCTTTTATTCTGCTGGGTTTGGGATTGGAGTATTCTTCCTTTTCCAGTTGTTTGAGATGTCCCATTAAGTTGTTAACTTCCTCTCTTTCCATTCTCTTGAGGAAGGTTTGCAGTGCTATAAATTTCCCTCTTAGGACTGCCTTGCAGTATCCCAGAGGTTCTGATAGTTCATGTCTTCATTATTGTTTTGTTCCAAAAATTTGGTAATTTCCTTCTTAATCTCATCTATGACTCTATGACCCAGCTATCATTCAGCATAAGGTTATTTAGCTTCCATGCTTTTGTATGAGTCTGCAGATTCCTGTTGTTGCGGAGTTCAACTTTTATTCCATGATGGTCTGAAAAGATGCAAGAAATAATTTCTATTCTTTTAAATTTGCTGACGTTAGACTTGTGACCTAAGATATGATCATTTTGGAGTATGTTCTGTGGGCTGATGAGAAAAATGTGTATTCCATTTTGTTAGGATGAAATGTTCTGTAGATGTCTGTTAAATCCAAATGTTGAATGGTTATGTTTAAATCTAAAATTTCTTTGCTCAGCTTCTTATTGGAGGATCCATCCAACGCTGCCAAAGGAGTGTTGAAATCTCTGATAATTATGGTGCTGGAGGAAATCAAGTTGCTCATGTCTGTTAGAGTCTCTTTTATAAATTGAGGTGCACTCAGGGGGGTGCATAAATATTAATAATTGAAATCTCATCATATTGAGTATTACCCTTAACAAATATGAAGTGACCATCCTTTTCTTTCCTTACTTTTGTTGGTATAAAGCCTATTGTATCTGTGAATAAAATTTCAACACCTGCTTTTTTCTGATTTCCATTTGCCTGGAATTTAGATGACCATCCCTTCACACTGAGTCTATATTTATCTTCTAAGGTAAGATGAGATTCTTGTATGCAGCAGATATCTGACCTGAGTTTTCCTATCCAGTCAGCCAACCTATGCCTCTTTAGAGGATAATTTAAGCCATTCACATTAATTGAGAATATTGATAAGCCTGATAGAATTTTAATCCTTTTGCCACTGTGGAAACTGGAATTTGATCAAAAGTTTCTGAGTGAGTTTACTTTTGTGGTGGAGGATTGTGCTGGTCATTATGGAGGATAGGTCTGAGAATATCCTGGAGAGCTGGTTTAGTTATGGCAAATTTCTTTTTGGAGAATATATACAGTTTGATACAGTTTTATGCCTGGCAGGAGAGAGCCTTGGCACCCTAGTAGGGAAAGGAAGTCTGGTTTTTAGAGGGTCTCTCACGTGGGATAAAATGGGAGAACATTTAAACTCTGCTCACTTGTTTGTAGAAAGTATACTGTGAGCCGTTCTCAAGGAGGAGGGAACTCCCATCCACTTGGTGATGAATTTTGTACCTATTGTTTATATCCTTGGGGTTACAGCTCACCTCAGCAGGGTTGATAATGCATTCTTCAACCTTCTGTCTTGGCTCAGCTCCAAACCATCAGCTTACTTGCTAAACTTCTGTCCTTTATTTCTCCTTTTGGATGGGAGACTCTGTGGAAAGCTGGCTCCAGTCAGCCATCTGGCGTCTGCTCCCCCCCCCCCAGCATGTTCTTGATTAGCTGCTAATCCTTTGAAATGAACCATATTAAATCACAGGTAGATCCTTACACATCATGCAAAGATGAGCTTCTACTTCCCACCATTAGCGTCACATCAAAAATCCCTCAGTGCTCAGCTTCCACGTGTCCCCTCCCAGGGAAGTGAGACAGGAGTTTGAGAACTGCCGCAAACTTTCCATCGTCATGCCTTCTCTCTTCCCCTGCCTTTCTGTCTCCCAAACTAACTAGCTGTGGGACTCAGGCTAGTGATGTTATGTTCCTGAGTTTTCATTTCTTCATCCACCAAATCAGTGGTTCTCAAGGTGTGGCCCCCAGACTAGCAGCATGGGCACTACCTGAAAGCAAGTTGGAGAAGCAGATCCTTGGACCCCATCCAGTTCCCAGTGAGGAACTCTGGGAGTGGGCTCAGCAGTCATTTTAAGAAGCCCTCCAAGTGATTTTAATACACACTACATTTAAGAACTGCTGTTCCCGTGCTTGCTTTGGCAGCGCATATACTAAAATTGGAATGATACAGAGAAGATTTGCATGGCCCCTGCACAAGGCTGACACGCAACTTCATGAAGCTTTCCATATTTTTGCAAAAAAAATAAAAAAAAAACCTGCTGTTCCCAAGTACTGTCATAAAGCTGTTCTCTCAAAAACCTCCTGTGTTGTGCCGTGAATTTCCATTTTCCTCCCCCAGATGTCCAAAGCTCTCACCGTCTTTACTCCCCAGCCCTTTATTTCAGACTTTTGCACCTGGCATCCCTTCCACCTTGAATGCTTCCCAGTGGCTTCCTCACACCCTTCAGGTGACCTTGTTGTATAAAGTAGGCATCTCCTAATATTCATCACTCCAGCACACTGTATTTTCTTTATAAGACTAATTACCTCTTATCATTTTTAAAATTTGCATATTTCCCATTCTCTCTCCCTCTCACATAACAGCATGTCCAGTGTAGCCTTGACTGTCCAACAGAACTTCTTCTGTGGGGATCGGAGTGTTCCATGTTCACCTTGTCCAGTTTGGTAACTGTTAGCTACATGTGGTGCTTTTTTGGGTACTTGAAACGAGACTAATATGACTAAAATACCAAATTTTAATTTAATTTTAATTAATTTGCATTTCAATAGCCATGTGTGACTATTTCCTGCTTTGCTGAAAAGTAGAGGTCTACACACTCTAAGATATAAAATCTATTCAACAAATGAATAAATCCCTATCAAAGCACAAAGAATACAATTTTTAAAAGTTGACATTGATTGGCATGTATTACTCTCATTAACTCTGATTCAAACAACCACCTTGTCTGCTAAAAGCTTGGCTTTTACTCTACTCTAAGTGGGAACTATCTTCTATTTTTTTCAATGAAATTGTCTTCCAGTTATAACCAGCATTCTGGTAGAAATGTTTAAGCTAGGAGGCAGAAAGGAAAAGGTAGAAAATAGCTTGTTAAATTAGGCTTGAAGGTAAAATTGAGTTATTCTTTTTATAGAAGGTTTGGGATGGAGACATCAGAAGGAATGATCTATGATCTACTTCTAATGGACTCTGCTCACAGCCCTGGCAAGGATGCCAAGAAACTCTGGAAGTTCAGAGGATGGGGGAGACTGGGTTTCCTCGTCAGCAAAGGAAACGTGGTGAGGTGGAAGGAAGATGACGCAATCGTGAGCACTTGGATTATACACGGAAATCTCGTGGAGAGTCTTAGCCTCTGAAGTGCCAACTTCCTGGTCTATGAAGTGGAGATAATAATGCACACCTCACATCGCCTAATATGCCCAAAGCTTGGCAAGCAGGATGTGTTAGTTCCCTTCATTCACAGCCAAAAACTTACAAGTCCCAAGAAAGATTTATCCCCAGGAAAGGTTTTTTTCCTCCCTCTGTCTCTCTCTCTGAAATATCCCCACTTACCGTACTTTTTAAACACAATTCAACTTTCACTTCATTTAACTTTATCCTAACTCTGCTTCTCCTGTTCCTCTATCTTCAAGATACTTAGATAACTTTACACTTTGGGGACTATTTCATTATTTTGGTTAGTGTCAGATGATTTGACATACTGCAATCCCTTTTATCAGATGTACTGGAATATATTCACAGCCCAAACTTACTTTTCTTTAAAGTAAAAGATAGGCTAAAAATGAGATCCAAGAATCCTTCCAGCTCTAAAATTGCTGTATCCTCTGGTTATGGAGTTTCTAACAAGGAAGCATGTGGCCTAAATGTGTCATCTTCATTATTAGAAATATCATAGTCCCAAATTGGCCTCTGATGTCCCAAAATATTCCTGCAGTTTAATACCATATCACAGCTTCTTCTTTGTTTTGTACCCCAACTTGTCTGCTCTCTTTGTGTCTGTCTTGGTCTGGGTTCTCTTTAAAACAGAACCTGAAGCAGAGGCTTAAACAGTAGTTTGTTTTGAAATGTGATCTCAGGGACCAGAAGTGTAGGATGGAGGAATAAGCAATGAAGAGGGAAAGAAATTGCAAGGATGCAAATGTTATCAAGTTTGCTGTGCTACAGATGACTGGTCCTGCAGGACTTCTGAGTCTCATAAATTGCAACCCAAAACTGACGAGGAGAATAAAGAGAAAAGCAGTTACTCATTGACCCTAATCTCTACTGGTCAAGGCTGACCTCAGTCTCACAGATACCAACTCCCTCATACTTCTGAGTTGTGTTGCCTGAGTACTGATCTGGGTCCCATGGTGTGGTGATAAGACTCTCCAGCATCGGAGAAGCACAGGGCAAGGCTAGTCTTTGTCAGGCTGCACATGAACAAAGCTGATTGATACCTGAATGGACCTTTAATCACAGAAAAGACATAAGCAGGAAGATCTAGACTGATACAGGCAGAGGTACAATCTAGTCCTTGCACTTACCTCTGTGCCTTTCCTCTTCAAGACGATGACCAGTCATAATCTCTGCAAAGATTTAATTTAAGATGGTTAGTGGAACAAGTTCCAGTTGTTACAGTTTCGGCTGATTCCAAGACCACAATAATATTCTTCATCTCCCTCTTCTACCACCTGCTTTGGACTTCTCTTACCCTTCACTGGTGCCTCACCTGGTCTAAGTTGCTGGGAGGGTGATCTGGAGAGTCCAAATGTCAGCGCAATCCAGTGACACACTTCCACATAGACCCTCTGGCTTTCACAACATTCCTTGTATTTATAATTGACTGATTTGACCCTGCTGGTTTTCTTCATTTTTTTTATTAAATCATAATTGTATACATTAATGCATTTAGCTTCAGAGCCATCTAAACACACCAGCCAACTCAATCCTTACGGTTACCCTTGCTCCCCTACCATTTTAAGGACGGCAGTTTTCACACAGCCCAATGCTTTGCATTCTGCCTGCCTCTTATCTCAACCCATAAGAGTCCCAGTAATTAAGACGCTGCTGGCCAGAGGTCACCACTCCACCTATGGTGAATGAAAAAAAGTACACACTTCTTTTTCTTGCCCTTACTCCCTAAACAATACAGTATGACTATTACATAGCATTTACCTTGTATTAGGTATTATAAGTCATCTAGCAATGATTTAAAGTATACTGGAGGGTATAATATGCTATTTGCAAATAACTGCAATAGAATCCTTATCACCTTTGCCCACTGAGTGATCTCACTTCAAAATTCCAGGCCCAACTATTACAGCCTGGGTTCCCCTGATAGCAAGGCCCGAGGCTGTTTTGAGTGCAGGTGGCAGTGAAACAGAGAAGGAGAGAAGGCCAATCCAAGGATGAATTTCCAAGGTGGTGCTGCACAGGACAGCCAGTGCTCATCCTAAGGAATATTCTGAGGGCCTCATGCATCTGAGAAGCAGCCACGTGAATGACATGGTGGGAGCATTTATCCAATGGCTTCCATCCCCATCTGGGAAGGCCCACCAGGTGAGCCCCACTGCATTCCCAGGCTATACAGGTGTGGGGCCTAGCAAAGCCCGCAGTGATCCACCCCATGGCAAACAGGGGAAGCCTGAGCCAAACCAAGTGCTGCTTCAGTGACTGAAACAAAAGATGGAACTTGGGGTGTTGAGCAGGTGTTCTGTTTGCCCCCTCTGGGATGTACTCAAGTTCCAATTTTCCAAAGATCTTTCCAGTGAATGCCCATTATCCCAGAGCAATTATAATAATTGACCCCCTTTCATCCTCAGTTGTGTCCCAGTTTAAACTGTAAGGATATGATCTCTTAGTCTCTTTCTCTCTCTCTCTCTCTCTCTCTCTCTCTCTCCCCTTCTCTCTCTCTCTCTCTCTCTCACACACACACACACACACACAAAATTTGTGAAGCAACAACTGAAAAAAAGAAATCCAATTCCCCAAGGAACCACTCCCTCCCACCCCAGCAGTTTTCTTCTTGCTGTTTTCCTACTGCCCTCTGCAGGACAGAAAGTACTTTGCCTTCCCTGAAGTAAATGGAAAAACGCACACAACAGCCTTCTGTGAAACCAAGGAACAGATCCTGTCCCATATAGATTATATCTTTAATCTAATGAAGGATTGCATTCTACAAGTACAGTCTAAACAATAATTCTCGTTTAGGACAAAAAAATTACATTACTAAATGCCAAGAACCACAAACTGTATGTGGAAGCCCAAGGATTGAGAAAGTGACAGTGTATGAACATCAGGCATCTTCATTTTATAGATAACACATCACCAACATTCTCTTTGTTTTTAGTTCAGAGCAAATCAAAAGTGGTGTGATCTGCAAAATTATTTCAGATCTCTGTGACAGGTCTGAATTAACCACTAAATACAGTCAGACATTCACACCCATGGGTTACACATCACGGATTCAACCAACCTCAGATGGAAAATATTGAGGAAAAAAGGGAGAGTTGGGTCTATACTAAATATGCACAGAATATTTTCCTTGTTGTTATTTTTTTAAGATTTTTTATTAAATCACAGCTGTGTACATTAATGCAATCATGCGGTACACTGTGGTGTTTTCATATACATTTTGAAATACTCTCATCAAACTGGTTAACGTAACCTCCATGTCATTTTCTTAGTTATTGAGTTAAGACATTCATCCTCTGCTTTTGGAAAGATTCACTTGTACCCTTGTAGGATAAACCATAGAGGTGACCCCTCCAATCACCCTTTCTCCACCCATCCACCCTCCTCCCCCCCATAGCCTAAGGCTAAAATTAGGTTATAACATTCCTATGAAAGCTATAAATTAGTTTCAAAATAGGGCTGTGTACATTGGATACTTTTTCTTCCTTGTCATTGTTATTGTATTACCAGTATAACTATTTATGTAGCATTTACATTTTATGAGGATTTTAAGTAATTGACAGATGATTTTAAGTATGTGGGAGAAGGTGCACAGGTTATATTCAAATGCTGCATCACTTTATATTAGGGACCTGGGTATCTTGGATTTGGGTAAAAGCTGGGAGTTCTGGAACCAATCCCCCATGGAGACCCAGAGATAACTGAAATTGCACACTGCTTCTTCAATGAATGACAAAAATTAACTATGAACCTAATTCTGAGTAACTGGATTGTCTCCTGCACCTACGTATTGAAGCAGAGTGTTCATGTGGCGACAGGTAAGATGTGACTCAATAGGCAGAATTTTTCTCTGTAGCTCCTCAATCTGGAGCACCAGGGAAATGGATTACCAGCCTCAAGACTACTGTTCAGTGTGGGCTAATATAGTAAAAATTAAATACTTTTAAAATTGAACCAAAATCTTGGCTAAAGATCAATAGTGTCTACAACATGGAAAAGTCACCAAATCACTTATTACAGGTCTTATGTTTCTTTTGTCAGGGATAATTATTTATTACAAATGAGGCTTTGCCCTCAGTAGAGTCCCTGATAACCTACAGTGCACACCTAGTGTGCTCATGGTAAGCACTGGGAACAGCATTTGGCCCACAGCAAGAGCTCAATAAGCCTTTGTGATTTTATTATCACTGAGTAAAAGCAGATTTGAATTTCACTAAGATTTTTGAAAATGCACATTTTATTTACATAAAACTAGCCTATTCAACAATTTCCCATACCTAAACGTCAAAAAGAACTTTATCATGTATAATAGAAAATAACTAAGACCCTAATTCATTTTTGCATTTTTGCCCCAGCTGCCTTTCCTTGACTGCTGACCTTAAACATGAAGAGAAATGTGCCCCAAGACCCTGGTCTTCACAGTGAAGTGCAGTCCTCTTGCCAGATGCTTGCTCCATCCTACTTTGATCTAATAGAACTTTATGAATTATAATTTACTTTCACACCCAAGGACAATGTTTTTGGAGTAAAGCTTGTTGTGCTTTATCATACGATTCATTTAATGTCAGACCCTCCAATGTGCAAAAGTTTGGAGCAACAGTTCTGGACACAGATGCTCCCAGAGGGCTTGGTCTACATCACTGCAGGGTTTCATTGACTGTTTTTGTTCGTTTGTTTGTTTGTTTGTTTGTTTTTGAGACGGAGCCGCAAGTTATCCCCCTGGGTAGAGTGCCATGGCATCACAACCCATAGCAACCTCCAACTCCTGGGCTCAAGTGAGTCTCCTGCCTCCACCTCCCAAGTAGCTGGGACCACAGGCGCCGGCCACAATGCCCGGCCATTTTTTGGTTGCAGCCATCATTGTTGTTTGGCGGGCCCGGGCTGGGGATTCGAACCCGCCACCTTAGGTGTATGTGGCTGGCACCTTAGCCGATTGAGCCACAGGCGCCGAGCCATTTAGTGACTGTTTTTAAAGATATGTACACTTTTTCTGAAAATCCTTGGAACTAGACAATAAAACATTAATTAGTAAGATGAACCCTGTTGAATTATTCTATATTCACTATCATTTGCAAACCCTTCAGAGCTAAAAGGAATGGGGATAGATTGGCCCAAAAAGACCCAAAAAAGGCCTGAAAAAGGCTGTGACTCCTTAACAACAGAAGAAAACAATGTACATAACAGTGAACATTTGCTCATTTGACGTTAGAAATATAGAAACTACCCATGCCGTATATAACAAATGACATAAAAATACTATTTAAATTCAAGAGAGTTGAGCAGAATCAACTCAGGCCACTACAGTAAGGTCTCCTTTCTCGATACTTCCAACAACACCACATATTATTTACCTTATGGTTATTCAGTCTGTCTAATTGCATAAGTTTATAACCTTTGCCTTGGGGACAAAGGCAAAGAGGAAAATGTTCTCTAATCCCTCGGGGCACAAGAACGGGACATTTGATGATGGTGTTCTATTTATACAGACTTCTTTCAACTATGTTTTCATTTACATCATGTGGAAGCATCTCGAGGTTACTGTGGAAGCATCTCCAGGTTACTGGGCAGTTGGAGACCCCAAATGGCAAATGAATGTTGTGAATGAGGAAACAGCTGTTCATTCAAATACATTCACAGGCTGTTCTCCTTTTTTTTCCTTTTTTTCCCCTTTTTAAAAAAATTTCTTTGAAAACAACCAGGGGAAATTATAGCTACATGGAGGTAACAAAATAATATGTAAATTATAATACTGATTTTGTGTAAAAATAAAAGTGTGTTTCTATAGCATATCATAAATAAACAAAGAAAAAGATATGAAAAATTTGGACCAAAACGTTAACAATGGGTCCCTCTGGGGGCGGGACTGAAGAGATGACGATGGTTTCTGGTTATGTTTTTCTGCATTTTCTCAATTCTGTATTGCTGCCACAGAGGCCTTCCCCTCCAGAATCCGGCCTTGTCTTTTCAAAGATATGGCAACTTTGAAAAATTAGCTAAGGAGCATAACCTGCTTGATGACTGTCTGTGACAACTGTCACCAGACCACAGAAACCACACTGCTCTGGGACATGGAGATTCTCCAGGCTGCATGTGCAAGTCCTCACACCACCTTGCAATGGGCCATCCAGGAGAGAGAAGTTTCTTGGATTTGTTTCAGGAAAAACAGGATGCCAAGCTTTTGTTCCTACGTCAAAGAACAAGGAACTCTCATGACAACTCACGTAAATCAGATCCTAGAGAGGAACTCATACTTAGAGCCCAGCCGAAATAACATAATCACATAAAGGCATTAGGAGCATTTTCCAAGATGTTTAACTTAATTAAATTAATTAATTTGAATTTAATTAAATTCAAAGTTAGTTCTTGGGCACCTACTACTAAAAGTCAGAGAATGACCACATACTTCCACACACTCTGTGGAACATCCAACCTGCCGTTACATTCTTGGCAGACTTGCAGGCCCTGTTTCCCAGGCCTGCATCTGCTGGGATGGTACATGTGTCTGGAGAGCAGGACACTGGACTCCGTGATGTCTGGAAGAGCTCCAAAGATCCATGACCCAGGTCTGCTTTAACCATTGTCTTTCCCCTCATTTCTACATCTAACCAATCTCCATGTCCTGCTGCTTACCCATCCTGAGCGCCTCCAGAATACACTCTCTCCTTCCACACTCATTCCTGGAACCCAGTCATCTCTCCCCTGCACTGTTGCACAGGCCTTGAGCTTCACTGGTATCTCTAACTCCAGAATTTAACCTTCCAATCCACTCTTTCTATGAACTCAGGCCTGCTCACATCACTTTTCAGCATAATATACTTGCATAACTTCTAGTTACCCTCAAAATAAAGTCCCACTTCCTTGACATAACCCAAGACCCTCCAGGATGAGCCTCATATTTCACATGGCATAATGGCCTACTCCCTCCAACCATCTCACACCCTGGGATTTTGCTCACGTGGTTCCCCTGGCTATAACACACATCCTGTTCTCCCTTTTACCTGAATAACCCCCTACTCATTCTTCTGGCCTCAGGTTTGGTGTTACCTGCTTTGGAGAGATGTCCCCAGCCTTCTGGGCAGGGTTAGATGGCCCCACAGTGTCCCTGAGAGGAAACTCTCCATTCTCTCTCCCCTGCAAGACCATAAGCTCTTTCTGGTCATGGCCTCTGCTTTGATCTCTAACACCTAACACACCACCCAACACCTCAAAGGCGTTCAGTAATTACTGATTCAGGAAGAAGCAATAATAAATATCAAGTGCTCTAGGCTTGACCAAAGATGGGATCACTGACCATCCTCACCCTGACACGGACTTTTGGGATTTGAATGGTTCAATTACAAAACCATTCCAAATTTTTCTTTTCCTTTATCTTTTTATTTATTTATTTATTTATTTATTTGAGACAGAGTATCAAGCTGTGGCCCTGGGTAGAGTGCCATGGTGTCATAGCTCATAGCAACTTCCAACTCTTGGGCTTAAGTTTTTCTATTTTGAGAAATTTCTTTTTGCTCAGGATGGTCTCAAACCCATGAGCTCAAGCAATCCACCTGCCTCAGCCTCCCAAAGTGCTAGGATTACAGGCATGAGCCACCACACCCAGCCCTTTTCCTTTATTTCTTACATAAGAAAAAGAAAATAAAGCAAATGATCACTGGAGTTTTTGTAACAACATTCCTTTTTGAAAGCTGTACTTGTATATTCCTAAGGGTGGAATGGTCATGAAGAAGTCTGAACTACACACAAGCAGTGGCTATGTCATGAGATATAAAATCAGGGAAAGTTTCAGTCTCTTCCTTTATTTCATTGCAAATTGGGTAGAAAATATTGAAATGGATATGACACTGTCTAATAAAAGCCCCAGTTTCCTGAACCGATGCCAGGTTTATTCCTTGAGACTAGAGCAGATAAAGGAATGAAATAGTCCAGGCGGGCACCCACTCCTCCTGCCATTTTCTTTTCTCTCTGCTCCTGCACCTGAGAACCTCAAGAAGAAAGATAAGAGAGTGTTTTCCCATTACAGATAGTTCTTGGCTCGGTGCCTGTGGCTCAATCGGCTAAGGCACCAGCCACGTACACCTAAGGTGGCGGGTTCGAATCCCCAGCCCGGGCCCGCCAAACAACAATGATGGCTACAACCAAAAAATGGCCGGGCGTTGTGGGGGGCGCCTGTGGTCCCAGCTACTTGGGAGGCGGAGGCAGGAGACTCGCTTGAGCCCAGGAGTTGGAGGTTGCTATGAGCTGTGACGTCATGGCACTCTACCCAGGGGGATAGCTTGAGGCTC
>CAUYQV010050695.1:0-19982 GCA_963574575.1 Galagoides demidoff
TGTGGTCCCAGCTACTTGGGAGGCTGAGGCAGGAGACTCGCTTGAGCCCAGGAGTTGGAGGTTGCTATGAGCTGTGATGCCATGGCACTCTACCCAGGGGGATAGCTTGAGGCTCCGTCTCAAAAAAAAAAAAAAATACCTGTTTGCAATTCTTTCGAGTGTATACCTAGAAGTGGGATTGGTGGGTCCTGTGGTAATTCTATATTTAACATTTTGAGGAACCGCCAAACTGCCTTCCACAGCAGCTGTGCCATTTTAATTCCCACCAGCAACATACAAGGATTCCAGTGTCTCCACCTCCTTGTGAGCCGTTGTTTATTTTCCTTTTAAAAAATTATAGCCATCCTAATATGTGCTAAGTAATATGTCACTGCGGTATTTTCTACATTTGTAATATTAAAAAAAAACACTCCTTTTAAAAATATTCGTCAGTAACTGGCACGATGTTTAACAGTCATTTGGTATCTGTATCAAACGCCTGTTAGAATAAATGCGCTTGGCACACCTGTAAAAACACTTCATTGCTCTTGAGTCTCCCGAGAGGAATGGAGTGAGCGGTGCCTCGGCTTCCCTCTTCTCCCAGCAGGTTTGAACCTGCTGCTCCCTCCTTTAAATATGGTGCATGTTGTCGCTGTCATCTTCCCCATCCTTTCCCCCCAGGCTCTAGCCTCTGCTAGGTCCCAATCTGCTTCACCCAGACAGCTGGGGGCCCTATTCACCCAGGGCCAATTCAGGCAGGATATAATATCTTTGGTATCCTTACCCTCTGTGTTGACACTCGTGGGCCACTGGGATGCCCAGAGGGGCTTTGATCCTCTCCACCATGCCGCACACACAGCCAGCCTGCCCTCAGAGCAGTTGCTAAGTGCTAACTCATCAGGTTAAAGCGGAGTTAATTGCTTTATAGTATAGACAAATCCTGGGAGATTTTTACGCAGTGCTTAAGCGTGTTCTAGTGATATTTGGGGACGCCAGTTGGGATCTTGGGGTGGACTTGGAGTACATTATAATTTCTCCCATTCAAATAATGGAGGACAAGTTCCTGCATTTTGAAATTTGTGTCACCACGTTTCCAGGGACAGATTAGAGTCAGATAACAAGGGGGAACTGCACGGTAAGACCATGGCTAGGAAGAATGAGAGAAGGGCCCCACGGGAGTTCTGTGGAAATGAGTCTTAGCCCATGTCATAGACCCCTGCAGTGTTTTGACATATTTTACTGATACCCTTCACCCCCATCAAGTCCAAGACATACTTTTCTTTCATAGAGAACTGAGCAGGCTTAGCAGATAGCAAAGGAGAAGCAAGGAGAAGTGTGGAATGACCACTGAATGCGCTGGTGGGTGAATGGGTAGTAGAGGAGGAGGAGAGGATCAGTGGAGCTGCCACCTCTGCTCGCAGCCAAAATAAAAACCACCAGCTCAGGAAAGGAAGCAGTGAGGGCACTGAAGAATCTCTGAGCTTGCCCTTAGTGACGTACCAGGAGTCAAGGCAAGCGTGGAGTGTGACGGCCTCCCTTTCCACTGGCTTCCCCCTACTTTGGGTCTGCATTCACTTGGTTGACATTGGACAGAGTTTTAAAACTCTTCAGCTGCAAACCCAATGAGATAACACCCGTGGAGACCGTGATTGATTTGGAAAAACATTATAAACTGCGCAGGTTGGATGTGCTATTCGGGATGCAGGTTTCCAGAGGCAGGATTGTGAAAACTCTGTTTTTCCAGTAGAATTAAGAAGAATGCATTGGATACTTTTTCTTCCATTCTTGAGACACCTTGCTAAGGAGGACATTTTCCAGCTCCATCCATGTAAACATGAAGGAGGCAAAGTCTCCATCTTTCTTTGTGGCTGTGTAGTATTCTATGATGTACATATACCACAATTTATTGATCCATTCATGGGTTGATGGGCACTTGGGCTTCTTCCATGACCTAGCGATTGTGAATTGGGCTGCAATGAACATTCTGGTACAGATATCTATATTATAGCATGATTTATGGTCTTCTCGATATATACCTAACAGAGGAATTACAGGATCAAATGGTAGATCTATATTTAGATCTCTGAGTGTTCTCCATATGGTTTTCCAAAAGGGACGTCAACACTATTATGAAACTAATTATTAGCTATCTTAAGAAAGCTACAATCCAAATGGAGCCCTAGACTATGGGGAAAGGGGAGGGGGGAGGGGAAGAGGGAGGATGGGTGAAGAGAATGATATTGTGGGGATCGCGCCTATGATTTATCCTATTAGGGTACCTGTGAATTTGTCTAAAGGTTGAATATGAATGTCTTAACACAACAATTATGAGAAAGACATGATGGCTATGTTAGCCAGTTGGATGAGAGTTTTCCAAACTGCATATGGAAGCAACACACTGTATCCTATGATAGAATTAATCTACACAATTATGATCTAATAAAAAAAAGATTATAATAAAAAAATAAAAATAACTGGGTATTATGGTGGGTGCCTGTAGTCCCAGGTACTTGGGAGGTTGAGGGAAGAGAATTGCCTGAGCCCAGGAGTCTGAGGTTGCTGTGAACTGTGACACGAGGGCACTCTACCAAGGGTGACAAAGTGGACTACAAAAAAAAAAAAAAGTGGACACATTCCAAGAGGCTGGGGATCACAGATGCTTTTATTTTCCTTCTTCTCTGAGACTAATAAAATCCTCCATCCATTTGATAGCAAAATGTCCCAGATAAAGAAGGGGCTAGTTCCTGGCTGCAATTATTAACTGAAATCTTTTTTCCCCTTTTATTAAGTCCTATACACATAGATTATGAATACACTTATGCATTTGCGGTGTACAATGTGTTGATATTTTATACAATTTGGAGAGCTTACATCCAAATAATTAATATAGCTCTTACTGAAATCTTATCAGCCACAAGGGGTGGCAGAAGCTACCAGCCCTCTTCCTGACTTACTCAAATTAGAAAGTATTTGTCATTCATTCCCTAGCTAGCAGGAAATTAAGTGTCACTGAAGCATTTGGGTCACACCCTTAGTATCGAAGAAGGATCTCCTTGTAAGGTAAGTTGACAGTATTCTGTTGCTTTGCGACATTACCCTCCGATTACTTTTCTCATGGAGGGAACATATTTAAGGCAGTTTTAATATTTGACACAGCGGTCCCCGTTTCAGGATCAGCATCCCTGTGATCAGGTGATAATAACCTTTGTGAAGTCTCCCATCATGGCAGAAGAGAATCTGGAAAATATGCTGAGAATATTTTCTCAAAATAATCAGTTTTATTTCTTCAAGTCGGCATTGTTTCAACGGTAAAACAGCATCCACCCTGACAGGTGTTAAGTCGTAGTAACAGCCTGATCTTAAATGGGAGAAACTAAGTAAATCGACCTCGACCGTGGTCGCTCTCTGCGAAGGTGTTTTTCTCATTCACTTTTTCTTTCTTTCCGCCAATGACTTTCCAGCTGTTCCTCAGGTCTGGAATAGTTTTCGCCTGTTTTTCTTCGTCTGCTGTTGCGTCTCTGGGACTTTACATCTTCCGGTGGCACAGTCCCCAGACGACTTAGCCACTCTTGGGGTATGTTTCTCTGGCATCGCAGCACATCAAGAAAAGTCTCTTACAATTTCCACCTGGTCCAAACTTAGAACCTTTCATCCTGAACTTCTGCTGTCTCTGGTCCGCTGGGTAAAGGATTTTAGAGGAATCTGAGTAAAGATCACAGACTGACTACAGAACCAGCTAATCGCTTCACCACCCCTTTCTGAGTTTGCTTTCTCCATCTCCCACCTGAACTCCATATGGTTTTCATGGTCATTTAATAAAATTTAGAAGCCCTCTCCACGCCCCCGCCACTGACTCTCTGCAAGAAAACTACTAGACGAGAAAAATCCGTAGCTGTCTATACCATTCATCTTTTCAAATCATCTTGTTGATTCTGTAAGAAAAAAATCTACATGAGTACTTAGCTTTCATTTTGGAAGTGAAGTTCAGAATATGATGAAATTATTTGTGTTGGGCGGTGCCTGTGGCTCAGATGAGTGGGGCCCTGGCCCCATATACCGGAGGTGGCAGGTTCAAACCCAGCCCTGGCCAAAAAAAAAAGAAATTATTTGTGTCATGTTAACACAGGTGTCTGAGATTTTTCAGGTTATGAATCATTCCAGTTTGACAACTGTGATCAGTTCCAAAAATATTTGTATTGACCATTTCCCTGTTGATTTCCCACATTCCTGAGCCCCTGAGCCAGAAGCAGCTGTTATAATGGAGAACCCATATGAGCACGAGAAGATCCTAAGCGTTTGGAACCCTACCACCCTGACGATGGTTGGAAAGTCTGTACTTTCATTTTTCCTTGATTTTTTTTTAAACTTTGCACTTTCCAGCACAATCCAAAGTTGCCTAGTCAAATGTAATCTTTGTGCTTACAAATAAATTCAGACAGCTTGCTACTGTTTGTCACAATTTTTGTTTGGGCCCTTCGAGTCTTGCTTTCTTTTTGTAAAAGCCACATTTTGCATTCGGAAACCATTGCATGTTGCTCATTTAACCCTGTTCCCACGCTCCACTCCAAATGCATTACTGAGTGACCCCGCATGTCAGCACTATGGCATTGTACAGTAAATAGAGTGTTTTGCTTCATAAATCAAGCATAGAACTTATAGCCAACTTCAGCATAAAAAAAAAAGTCACTGAAATAATATGGCCCAGCTGCAGGAGATAGACATTGTATTCATAAAGCTGGCCTTAAATTACTGACATTTAAATCCAGATTTGACAAAGCTAAGACTATTTCGGAGGAGCCTGAGTAATCCTCATGAAATTCCAAATTTTTCTTTTGTTGTTATGAAGGAGGTGCATTTTTAAAAGTAAAGAGTGTTCGATTTTCTCCTCCACAGAGTTATCTTTGATGCTATCGGAAAGGTGCATGTGGATGGCGAGTTAGCCTAATTATGCGAGTCACTTTGCCAGTTGTCTGTGTTTTCTTTGGGAACCTGCTTTCTGAGGCCTCCGCTCTCTTAGTTCATTGTGTCAATCAGCACTAAAATGCAAAGGTGACTTGGAAAAGTCAGGTGGGGATGTCTCCCCTATCTAAATCAGATTGAACACTAATGTCTCCTTGGAAATGTCCAAAGACAGAAAGTAATTTCAGTTCAAAAAGCAATTTGTATTTCTCTGTGGGGGATGGGGAGGAAAGAAAGTCTAATAGTCCGACCAGAGGCCACACTTGCAACCTTCACAGTTCTCTGTTCGTCTTCCTTCACAGGTAGCAATTTTAGCATTCAACATTTTAAAATACGCCCGAAGAACACACACAGGTGGTGCTCTCTCTGAAAGCGTGCTTTGAAAATCACCTTTAATAGGAACACCCCACCCGACATTGGAGAATTGTCAAAATACCAGTGAGTTTAGGCCATAGACTCTCCAGCCAACATAATTTGCTGAAATAAACTTCGGTTATCCCATTAAATTTCATTCTCCCCACCTTACCAAAAAAAAAAAAAAAAAATCAGTTTTCTTTAAAGTACGGAGGTAAATGCTTATAACAAATGTAATTCTTACAGTGTAATAATTAATTGAGATGTGGGAAAAGCTAATATCTGTGTTTTATTTTCACGTGAGTGGATCAAAACACATTTCCACTTTGTTAAAAGCATTTGTCTGGTAACTCTGAAATGGGCTAGACTAGATATTTTTCAAAAATGTTGATGTCCTTCCTAACAGGTAATTTCTTTGTTCACCCAAGATATAAGAGTCCGCGTGAATTATGTTCCGGCATAAATTGCCTTCTGGAAATCAACTGCTTCTTTGGGGAAGTAGCAATATCTTCAAATTAACCTCACTTAACACGAATGGACTAAAAAAATTGTTCAAAAATTTATGTAGTTCAAAAATTGTCAGATTTGTTGAAATGAATAATGTGTTTGGATTTTTGGAAGACCTTTACAAATTTTGAACCTCCTGCAGTTCCATTTGGTGTAAAGAATTATACTATAAACAAGGGGCTCCATCTGTACTTTTGAAATAACTATTCAGTTTTCCATTTCAGTGCTCAGACAAATTGACACGGCAAACTGAAAAGCAGAAGTTAGTGTTCAAAGAAGTTCAAGAGTAAACATTTAGTCAATTCGTCTGCTCAGATTGAGAGCACAGGAGTCCACAGTTCTAAAAGTAGGTTCTAGAATGGTAATAAGACTGCCAGGGAGAGGGCTTTCCAATTGCCTCAGGTCACACCCAGAATATGAATCTACTCACAGGACCCTCGCTATTTCTGGGTATTCTATATACATTTTGCTACACTTATGAATGAAGAAAAATAGATTAAAATTTCATTTGCTAACTTTAGGGTTTTTTTCTGTCCTATTCACTCCTGACTTCAGGCTACACTCTGTGGTCTCCATATTGGGCCACAGGGATAAGAAATCACATTTCTAGGAAGGGGACTCAGGTGATAACAACTGTTGGAAACGCCTTTGATAAGGCTCAGCAAGACGAGTTGCAGAAAAGTGTTTGAGTCATATTATTTTTCAATTTAGCTCAACAGGAAATTACAGATCACCGATGCACAAGGTTTTATACTAGGCGCTCTGTGACCTGCTTGTAGCAGGAGCTGTCCTTTTAAAATGAAAATTTAGAGAAATATAAATGGGAGGAAGGGGAGCAATAAACCCAGAATCACCCAGAACATTTAGGACACTTTATTCTCCTGATCTCAAAATCTTTTCATCCTGGTGATTTCTATCTGGGGCCTGTTGCTCAGGGATTTGTGGCCTGGCCTCTGTCTCTCTCACGATGCTCAAGGGTCCTGCGTGCCTGGTTAGACATATATTTTCACTGTGTCTGCATGAAGCCTTGCACACCCTCATGCATGACCACAGTCATGTCTCTTGCCTTTTTAGTAATGCAATTTATTCTTCTTTCCCATTCTTTCCATGCTCTCTCATTTGGGGCCTATTGTAAAGCTCCCATCCTTAGTGGAACCGTGCTTATGGTGCTTCAAAGAGGGGCCGCCCTCCTCTCTGACTTCATATGGCACATATGGTCTCTACCATTTACTTGGAATGATTCGCCCACAGCCTGGCATTCTTAGCTTTCTTGTAACCCACAGTTATTTTTCTCTCTGCCGAGATCATGTGTTCTCTGAGAAATTATCATGCCTTTTTGTACCCTTTGGCCTGACTGCATAGTAGGCTTTCAAGGATATTTGGCTGATTTAGTGATAAAATCGGCCATGAAAATCTGTGAAACTGGATGAGTTAAATGGTACAGTCCATGGTGGTTAATCTGTGCAGATCTGTGTTGGATCAAATTCATCTAACTTAGATAAGACCCTGTCAACTACTAACTGATGCAACATTATTTTTTTCTAGGTGAAAAGACAACTAAGTTTAAGCTTCTCTAAAGTGTGGAATACAATGGAAAGCAACTTAAATTCAAATAAAGTTTTATTTATTTTAGAAATACCATTATCTCAGGTCATCCCTCTCATGGGGAATATGTCAAGAACTCTGTTAGCAGTTGATTTCCACTCAGTGTCCTATAAGAGAAAGCAGGGAAACTTGGGGTGAGGATAATGGAATGAAATTAACATTCATTGAATCCATGATGTTTGGCACTTAATTCTCCATGACAACTCTACAAGGTGAATGAAATGATCTCCACTGTGTGTATGAGTAATCAAAAGTTCAGAGATGTTAAATTAATTGTCAGAAGTTACATAGAGACTGCTCTATTTTTTGATGTCTACCATGTCTACCATTTTTTGATGGCTGTCTACCATCACTGTGGCCATAAGAAAACATGGGCTTTTTGGATAACTGGGTCAGTAACTCATCAACGCTCCTCGTTTCTTTATAGTTGGAACATTGCCAGCACTTTGCCCCATTGCTGTGCCATTTCTACTGCTACAGGAAGTAGCAGCATTTCTGCAGCAAGGCAAATGTGGTTTGGTTGGATGAGCCCTCATAGTCCTCTTCAGAGCTTACAGCTGCATGCTGAAGAAGTTGATTGGTCCCATGGTTGCATTTGAGGGATCCTTGAGTCTGAAGGTGTGGGATGTCAAGACAAGTGTCCTAGAGTGGGTCAGGGTGATCACTAATGAAGAGCTTGCATGTGAAGCTTCAGCAGGCAAAGCCGAACTAGAGAGATAGTTTGGTGTATACTTTGTGTTGGATGATCAGCGATACTCTCAGTGGCCGTTCATCAGACCTGTTGTGGATAGCTGTGTGTGTGTGTCCTCTGGTTGGCTGGTGGTCGCCTCTTGGTTTCTAGTTGTTCTGATAATTTCTTTTCATAGGTCTCCCTAGTGTTGACTTGATTTCCATCTTCCTGTCTCCCTTTTCTGATCCTTATAAAGTGACCTTTGTTTATGCTCTAAGCTGCTTTTCCTTTTTTCATTTACAAGCTCTGTACCACCTATCAATTCTGTTAGACTTGTGTTGGGAGTCCCTTAACCAAGAGCATAAACAAAGGTCAGTTTGTAAGGATCAGAAAAGGGAGAAAGGAAGATGGAAATCAAGTCAACTCCAGGGAGACCTATGAAAAAAAATTATCAGAACAACCAGAAACCAAGAGGTGACTACCACAGTTCCTCCTGTCCTTCTTCATACATGCCACTCCAGCCATAACAAAGAAAGGTCTATCCTTTTCTCTGGAGTCTGGGCTGACCTTCTGACTTGCTTTAGCCAATAGAATATGAAAGAAGTAATACTGTTCTGGATTTGATCCCAGCCGTTGGGAGGTTTGGAAGTTTCTACTTCCCCTCATAGAAAAATTTCAACTATCCTGAGACCATGATGTTGTAAGAAAGTCCCAGCTAGTCACTGGAGAGACCTTGTGAGAAGAGAGAAAAAGATTCAGCCAGACCCTGCTGTTTTAGTCCAAAACAGCCAAGGAACCTGATGGGAGAATGAAGGCGCCATCTTGGATCTCCTACATGGAGCAAAGATACAACTCAGCTTAGCTCAGACTAGATTGAAAAATTGAGAAATAATTTTTTGTTGTTGTTTTAAATCACTAAGTTTTGGAGTGTTTTGTTATGCAGCAATAGATAATTGAAACAGTTGCTTAAAACTTGTACTCATAATCCACTCTGGTATTCTAGAGCTGTGTGATCCAATATGCAATGGCCAAATGTGGTTGCTTAAATTTAAATTAATTAAAATTAAATAAATGTAAAAATGCAATGTCTCAGTATCACTAGCCACATATGAAATGCCCAATAGCCAGTGTTTTGGATAGCACATATAGAACATTTCCGTCATGATAGAAAGTTCTGTTGGATCCTAGTCATTTGCACATTTTCTGGAGCCTTCTGTTACTTATTTGTCAAGAAATGTCAATCCTAGCAAATTGGCTTAGTGGAGCATAAGGTTTTTGTAGAAGAGTAGAGAGAGCGGCTCTGGCACAGGTACACGGAAGCCAGGCCATGTGTCGAGTATGAGGCCAACGTGGTCTATCCTTTTCCTATAGGTAGTGGGAAGCCATTGAGAGGATTTTTAGAAGATGAGAAAAATGACCACATATGTCCTTTGGAAAAAGGTGAATTCCATGTGCCAAAAATTCAACTGAGTTCCATACAGAAAGAACCTCTTTTAGCTGTATTAGTCATTTGTTTCTCAAAAAAACAAAAATAAAAGTCACTTACTTTCAACTGTTGTCTATTTCTCCAATTATAATTTTCACTCACCTTCCTGGGGTTAGGGTAGGAATAGAAGCACACCCATTTTCTGCTAATGGGGTCGTTTTGTCTCGATTATGGCAATTTGTTGTACCTTGACTTAAAAGAAATGGCATAAAAACACAACAAAAATCTTAGTGCAGTTTAAAGTATTAGTCTTCCAAAATATCACTGATAAACATGTCTTATTTACATCCTTTATAACTGTGCCAAGAAAAATAAAATTTTCAAAAAACTTTGCTCCATGCTTCAGTCATTGCTTTTAACATGAAGTAAAATATTCCCGGTGTTGAAACTAAATCACAACCTTCCAGTATCCACCAAAGGGCATCGTAAAATAATTAGATGTTGAGCATATACTGTTATAGTTACAGGAAAATTTATACTCAATTCTTTTTTGTAGAATAGTGACATAACTAGGCATAGCAAAAAAAAAATCAGCTTATGTCAATTAAAATTCTAACAGCATAGCCAGTAGTCCTCATTCAGTGTATCTTTTTACTATTTAATAACTAATAATAGCTGCCTTTCCAGTGATAAGGGAGCCAGAAAGCTTATAGCATCTTCACTTGGGAGGGGCAGATGCAGACCCTGGTATTGGCTTGTCCATAGGTGACTTCTGTGACCTTGAACAGATTCGCCACCTGTTACATACACATCTGCAGAGGAGCCCCAAGGTCCCTTTGGAGCTACATTCCTTGAGGCTCCACTTCTTTATGAGCCCTTCTAGACTGGGCTACTGAACAAAATGTTCTTTCAACTCAAGGTATTGTGAAAGTACAAAAAAAAAAAAAAACAACAACACAGCCCTGCTGTTTGTCCTGTGAGGACCTGATTCCTTGCTTCTCACTTTTAAAAAAAGAAAAAAAAAAGAAAGGTTAAGTGTAAAGACACGTGGCACTAAACTTTGTCTCCCTATGGTTAGTTTTGGAGTGGTTCGAAGGAGATAAAAATAGAAAAACGTTTTCCTGTCTCTGGCCCCCTCCTGATTTAAAAATGTTGGAGGCCAGGTCGGTTTGGGTTTTGGTTTTCTTTTTCATATCCTCATGATTTCAGCTGCCATGTTTATGTGGAATATCTGCAGGGAATTCTCTGCCACACAGCTAAGAATTTTTGTTTGCAGAACTCTGGGTGGAAGTAACTATATGGATACTTCTCCCTCCTGTGATTCTGGCCTGGGGGCTTCTCCTTACATGCTTTTATCCTTGTTGCCTTCATTCCTCCCATCCACCCACCTACCAGTCCATCAGACACGTGTGAATGACGTATCTATCCTGTTCGTGGCACTGCTGTGAGTGACTATGAGAAGTGAAAGGATCGCCCAGAAGTATCCTCTCCTGAAGGGTCTCTGCAGTAGAGTGGACATTATCTTGTTCTAGAAGGAGATGCACCTAAGGTGGCTCCCCCTCAGCTCAATGGACTAATGCTAGCTGAATAGGGCAGTCACAAGGGGCTAATTAGTTCCCTGTTGGACTGTTTTTTACTTATGGCATTTTGGTCTTATTTCCAGAGGCATTACCCTTCTTTTCCAGTTACTATCACTTTCTCTGTGTCTTGTTTCATCTATGGCTACTGGAGAAACGGGTGTTCATCATCGCCCTCGGATGTTTATTTTTCTCTTTCTGGATATATCATCTATTGCTATAATGCATAATGTAAAAGATGTCTGTGTTGAAAGTAGGATGCATGTAGATTTACAGAAGTGAATAAATCTGATACATTAGCTTACTTTCTTTGCCGTGCCTTGTAAATAATCTCATATAGTCAGTGGAGATACCAACTCATGTGATAGAGCCATTCGTATGTGGAAAACAAATTAAATATTATAATTGTTAATAGAGAATATTTGTTGAGCACTTACTATATGCCAGCTGTTGGCATCATAGGCATAATAATAATAATAATAATTTTTTTTTTTGAGACAGGGTCTTGTTCTATTGCCCATGCTAGAGCACGGTGACATGATCAGAGCTCACTGCAACCTCAGACTCCTGGGTTCAGGGATCCTCCTGCCTCAGGTTAAAACAAGTAACTGGGACTACAAGCACACATCACCATGCCAAGCTACTTTTTCTGTTATTTTGTAGAGACTGGGACTTTTTATCCTGCTCAGGCTGGTCTCAAATATCTGGCCTCAAGCCATCTTTCCACTTCGACCTCCCAAAGTGCTGGGATTACAGGAGTGACCCACCCCATAGGTGTCATCTTGGTTCACAAGCCTAGAAGGTAGGTATGCCAATCATCCATATGTTTCAAATGGGGAGATTGCTGTTTGTAAACTATAGCAGTTCGTACATCTAAAAGGAGGATAAGCCAGGGCTCAAACTCAGACAAGCACAGCTCGAGAATTTCTCTCTTAGCTGTCCTGTTTCTTTTATCCATTAATAGCAAACAAATGAAAAGCTTCTCCATCATCTGCTTTCCACCCACCAGGGGCAATGTTACTACTCAGGTTTACCAAGGAATACACAAAATAACTATGTCTCTGCCCCCCAGGCTGGTCATGCTTGTCAGCACAGAATGTTTTCATCCTTACTGGATGCTTACAGGACCAGTCTTTGGAGGGCCATCTGAGACATTGTTTGGGGGATAAGCTCCACCTGCTGTTTGAGCTTTGGGACCCTCCCTGAACCACTGGACCACTCTGGTTCATCATTCCATGTTGGTCCCGATTCTTCACATTCTCCAGCTCACTGTTGTGACTTTGCACACTCAGCCTCCTCATTTTCATAGATTCTGTCTTCTGTGACTCTAAGCTCCTTCAGGCAGGAACTGCTTCTTGTAAGATCTCAGCAATGTCTAGGGCTGGGGAGTGGACTGAATTGTCTCCAGGTAGTTGTTACCTTTTATCTCTTCCCTCCATGCCTGTCAGTAGCATGTTTCCTTCTAAAATAGATGAAGGTATTTGGTGATAAACAATGAAAATTAGTAGATTCCATCAAGAATGAGCAAAGCAGATGCAAAATATCAAAAGGAAAAAAAGAGAAAGTAAGTCAGAGTTGTCAGGAAGGAGAGACCTCTGAGGCTGGACAGATGCCAGAACCAATCACAGCTTGGATGCCCGGATGCCAGTGGGACGGGAGAACTGTAACCCTAGAAGTGGACACATGGGGAGAGACAGTCAGGGTTTTAGTTAAATACATTTATTTGCCACACCTTCTGTGTCCAGCACTGAGCTACAAGGATAAATAAGACACAACCCTCTTGTCTGAGAGCTTACGTCTGCTAAAGATGAGAGAGAGCTAAACGAAAAGGTCAGTGAAATGAAGAAGGCACAGGTCACCCTGGGGACACATGGGCATGTGCAGTGTCCAGGAGGGCCAGGAAGGCCTTCTGCAGGGAGAGGACCCAGGTAGTCACCTGGACAGGGTGGGGAGGGCAGGGAAGCGTGGCTCCAGGAGGCCTCTGGCACAGAGCTCGACATCAGGGAGTCACAGTTGGTTTCGGTGGGAGTAAAATGAGCTGGTGGGTGTGGCAATGCCAAGGATTGGGCTAGAGGTATTTGTGGGGCTCTGTGCGTCAATCCAGCAGGCAAGAGGGGCGGGTAGAAAAGGAAGACTTCACCAACATTATCCAACTACACTCTTTCTTCATGTCACAACTCGGTGCCTTTTAAGAAGCATTTGCTGTGTGTTGGATACGGCGCTTAGCTCTTCCCAGGCGGTGAGGGTCGTTGAAACCAAATCTTCAGATAGAAGCTGGGAAGGATTCAGAAAAGGCGATGTTACTTTTTCAACTCCAGGACTTGAAAAGCTATGTGTGAAAGCAGAAGACACGTAAGAAATAACTAGATACCGATATAAAGTACAGAGGTTAATCACTGCTGCATCCTGAAAATAACAAGGCAGACAGGGGTACTTTGCCTCCGCAAGACCAAGTCTTTGCAACTTAGCCTAGTGTTACTCCCTGACACTCTCAGCTGCTCTATGGAGCCCGAAGCAACGTGGAGATTTGCTTAATGAACATGCTGCAGACACAGGAGCTAAATGGTCTGTATTATGTTTACTCGTCTCTCCTATGTAAGCAAGTAATTACACGCTGATGCCAGAGGGTTCAAGGATAAATGAAGTCTAGGAACTGATAGGACGTAAATAGTTAACAGTCAAACCTTGAGCCCTCTCTGAACCTTTCAAGGCAGCCAGTAAATTGAATGCAGTGGCAAGAAAACAGAGCCTCTTCTGCTCACCCAAGGAAACAGTCAAGCTGCCACAATTTGCACAAGGTGCAAGGAACAGATCAGCCTTTTGTGGGACCCTGCACACGCTGCACATTGCGGTGGTCTCACCTCGGTCACAGAGCCTCTGCCTCACAGCTGGGCTGGAGGAATTAGCTCGCACGCCAGAATATTAATGTCAGCATCTTTTATCACATGGGTTGGAGATTTGCAACCATTTGAAAAAAACCACCGACTCTGCTTGTGATTATCTGTGATTTATAGGAAGGGGCAAAGTTATCAGTGAAAGAAAAATCTGTCCTTGAATGTGTTGAGAATACAAGTACAAAATAAAAACAATTTGGAATGCTTTCTTATTTATAAGCATTCATGATGATGTGAAATGACAACTGTCTCACCACCATCAGATTCTAGAAGGTTCTTTAGAAAGAAGATGCAGGAAATGCTTCCCCCACCCACCACTCCCCCTCCTCACACCCACCTTGCTATGAATTGGACATCAATCTGGGCAGAGAAACACTATATAATATCTTTGGGTTTTGTGCTTCTTTTGGTATATGTTGTCCATCTTGGTAGGACTGGGAACACTCAGGGAAAGGTAGAGATTGGGGTAGGGGTAAGATGGGGGTAAATTGGACCCAGAACTCGCCCAATAGGTATAGTCTTGCTTCAGGCCAAGGCCAGGAGGACTCAGTAGCAGCCAGCAAAGTGCAATAAAGAGAAGCCAGCCTTGGCCTTGAGGGAAAGGTACTCTCTGTGCATATCTCATACCTTTAAGATAGGAAGCAGTAAAATCCCAGCTCGGGTCTTTAGGTTCTAACTTTTCTGTCACCAAATCCCAGCTCCAATGTACTTTCTCCTTATGCTCAGCAGAGGCTGTCAGAGGTTGTCTCATGCTCAACAGGAAGTGTTTGCTCTGCCTTCTGGCAGTGACCACTCTAGGGCAGCAGAATGTGCTCATAATACACTCAGTGATGGTAAAAGTCTGTTCCAATAAAACCCATTACAATGCAACTTTCATGTGATTTTCTTTAGAAAGACCTTAAAATGAAATCCCACCATAACTCATCTCATAAATAATTTTCTTCTTAAGATTTTAACCTAGATGAACCATTTCCTTAACTGTTTTTAAAAATGCAATGTTTGGCACTCATCATGGTGTATGTCTTCATTGCACCTCTCTTTAACCCCTTCTAAACTTGCCTGCTACCTCTTCATGCTCTTCTCTGACCTTATTTGTTACCCATGTTTTTTAACCTGTCTATAACTGTACATACATTGCCTTACTTCACCAGACACTGGAGAAACACTTGCATGACAGAGCCCCACCCACAAATGATATCCACCAAAGATAGCAATCACATACATTGCAATTCACTCTAATGTGCTTAAATTATAGGCTGTGGCATTTTAAGAGGCAAGCCATTCCCAACTTTGACATGGCACACCCTGTGTGGTGGCATTGTGTCTAAGAGTGTTTCCCCTATGATCTTCCATGTCAGCCAATATTCATTAGCCAAATGTCAACTGAGTGCCTACTACATGCAGGAACTGAGGACATAGAGTTGAATAACATCTAGCATCCACCATCAAAAAGACTGTCAGGTAAAGATAAGCTCAGAAACAACTGACCCTAGCATGGTAGTAGTGACATGCCTGGGTGCAATGCTGTGTATGCTGAGATGCCAGTCTGTCTGGCTGGTGGACAACGTCTCTGTTGACATTGGTGGAACTCTGCTAACCTGGCTATTGAAAAGTTTCTGGATCCTTACTGCTCTTCTTCATCCTTCCTTTTCACCTTATATAGACTAGTCCCAAAATTTTTTGGACCAAATGGATGGATGGTTTTCCATCTTTAAACTCCAAATTTCACACTTCACTCTGGACAGTCAACACATCTTATGCTATGTTAAATAATTCCCAGGCTCTCTACCAAGATCCCATTCCTTTCCTTCTCTCTATACCCAACAATTTCTTGGGCTTAAGCTACTTCATATTTCTCTTCTTTGTCTTCCAACTAACCTCCTCTTTCTCAGTGCCTTTAATCTCGCTCAGTTACTTTTCTTTTAAACATGTATATCTCCCTTAATATAAAGATGTCCTCTCATGTGTTGAGAGGTTTGTTTTGTTTTTGTAGTAGTTTAAATCTTTCTCCCCATCTTGCTGTGGTAGATGCACATCATTTCTCTTAGAAGTTCCTGATGTTGTGCTCATAGATGCAAGGTGAATGAATTCCACAAATTATCAGTAGTTACAAGGTGATTGTCTAGCAATGATAGAGTAAATAGCATATAAATTTGGGGGTTAATATTGAATTCTCTACTTACCAGCTGAATGACCTTAGGAAGTGTACTTAAATTTTCTCTGTCTTGGTTTCCTCATCTGTACAATAGGGATAACAACATTTATCTCATAGGTAAGTCATGAAGATCAACTGAGATGATAGACCTTAATACACGACATGGTCTCCATCACAATCAATTCCCAAAAAATGCTAATTCCTGCCACTTGGATTTTAGGGAAAAATGATTTATATAGACTAAATAAAGGCTAAAGTTATCATAGTAGCTATAACATAGTCATGTAGACCACTCTTCTGACCAAATTTTCATGTTCATTTATCATACTTTTTGGATTAGGGCAATACTAGTGGGAAGGTAAGTGACAAGTTTACACATAGACATATCATTCTAGCATATATTTAATTAACAGAGTTTTTTGAATAGAAAATTCTCTTGTCTGAGGAGGATTCTTCTGTAGAAGAAGGCTGAGTGAATGATTGAAGCATATTATTATTTGGTTGAAAATATTACTCTCACTTTATACAAAACTTCAGTACATTAAATCACGGGCTTCAAAATCTGCAGATTCCAGGTCAGTAAAGTCATTTGGAGACAATTGATGTGTTTGAGTCTAGATAAAGAGGAACATTTCTGAAAGACTTCCCTAAGCTCTTATTTGCACAGTCCTATCAATTTGGCACTTCATTCTTGGGATGAAAGTAGACTCGTCTTCTTTGTCAATGTGCTAAACCAAAGGAACAGCAGGTCCATGTAAAAAGGTGACACATTTACCATCCTAGTAAAGCACATAGTTTTTAAGCCAGGGAAGTTGTATATTTTTTCATAAAACAACTACTTGTGATGTGCATAGGCAGCCATTCTTCAAGGCTAAATTTCAGTGTCCTTGTCTTACACCCTTGATCTGGGCAGCATACAGTTAAGCATATTCTAGTTACTGCTAGATATTGACATTTAAGGGCAAGAAAGCAAAACAAGTAGGCAAGCATGTAAAGAAATAGTCTAAAAGTCAATCTTTCTTCTTCTATATAACATGTTCCCCACCCATCTAAATTACTGAGAATCAGTCAAGGCTGGACAGCAAAGTTTAAGGAGCCCTCTTGTGAATTTGAGAAGTACCTAACAGTTCACTGTATGGAACCTCAGGGCTCTATCATCCCCTGATTTGACCCATAATTGGCCAGAAAGAAATTATTGACACTAGTACTGAAGTTGTTTCTGCAAAAGACAACCATTTAAATACATCGGAAATCTTACCACTGTAATTGACAAAATGCCACTAGTGATGTAAATGTCACACATTACGATGTTTGCATGAATATGCTTTTAAAAATAAAATGTCTTATTATTTGGTATGTATTTCATGAAAAAGTGCCTACAACCAGAGGGGCAAACAACCTCTTCATCGTCAAGAATTGCTGTTCCTGTTGAAGTCTATAATGTTTTCCTTGTACAGTATGAAAACCATAGACTTAGATGTGAGGGATAAACTTTATACCAACTAAGGGCTTTATTGCATTATGTTTCTTTCCTTCTCATTTGTCCCTTTTCATTTTTTTTTTAACAGAAATTAAACCTCTCTTCCTTTCTCCTGCATGCTTGTCTTCTCAACTAGATCATTAACTCTTCAGAAGAAAACAGACAATGTCTAACTCTTATTGACTTTCATTTATGGCAATGACATGGTCTGCAGAGAGCAAGAACTCCATAAAATTGATTATTTCTCTTGTCTTCCCCACTTAGATTGGAAACACCTCAATTTCACTTCTCATTTCTGGAGTCAGACTGAATGTTCACTGGTAAAGATCTCTAAAGATCTAAGAGGAAGGTATTTCTGAGAGTGATAGAAGGGGAGTTTCTTGCCTGTTTCTACTAGCCCCCATCACAGTTACCCCATGTGACACAATCTGACATCTCCCTTGGGGGAACAATAAAATGTGTAAAAACTAGATTTATAATAGAATAGGGAATATGGTTGTATACAAAATGAAACTTACCTATTGGTACGATGCATACTTTTCTTGTGATCAGCACACTAAAAGCCCTGTTTTTAGCATTATATACTTCACCAGGGTAATGAAAACACTTGTACCCTTTAATATTTTTTAAAAATAATGTGTAAAAAAAATCACATTTTATGTTCCCAGGAAAATGCTAATTTTTCTTCAATACAGGAACTATAAAGAAAAAAAAGATTTAGACCATTTTGTGGGACGTCTACCCCTACTACATTAGATTGCATTTCCTTGATCCTCCCAGCCATCTGAGCAATGCTATGTCTCTGAGTTGAAATTATTTCAGTTAACAGCAGAGACATAGACCAATAGATCAGAACAGAAAACCCAGATATAAAAACATCCTCATATTGCCATCTGATCTGTTGTAAAGTAGACAATAACATACGCTGGGGAAAAGACTCCCTATTCAAAAAATGGTTCTGGGAAAACTAGACAGCCACATGTAGAAGATGGAAACAGGATCTGCACTTCCTACCACTTACCAAGATTAGTCTGATAGGTAATAGACTGAAACCTAAGACATGAAACTTTAAGAATTCTAGAAGAACATGAAGGCTATGTTAACCAGTTTGATGAAAGTATTTCAGATTGTATATAGAACCAACACACTGTACCACATGATTGCATTAATGTACACAGCTATGATTTAATAAAAAAAAAAGAATTCTAGATGAAAATGTTGGAAAAATTCTTATCAGAATTGGTTTAGGCTCATGAATTTATGAGGAAATCACCAAAGGCAATCATAGCAACAACAAAAATTAACAAATGAGACCTGATTAAATGAAAAAGCTCCTACATAGCCAAGGAAGCAATTAACAGAGAGAACAGAAAACCTATAGAATGGGAGAAAATACTTGCATGCTATACATCTGATAAAGGGTTGATAATAATGAACTCAAGCAAATCAGCAAGGAAAAAACCAAACATCCCCATAAAAAAGTGGGCAAAAGACATGAACAGAAACTTTTCAAAAGAAGAAAGACTAATGGCCAATAAACAGGAAAAAGTGCTCAACATCTTTAATCATCAGAGAACTGTAAATCAGAACTACAATGAGGTATCACCTAACTCCAGTGAGGATGGCTTTTACCAACAAATCCCCAAACAACAGATGCTGGCATGAATTCTGAGAGAAAGGAACACTTAGACACGTTAGTGGGACTGCCAACTAGTATAGCCTCTGTGGAAAGTCTTATGGAGATACCGCAAGGAACTATAAGTAGACCTATCATTTGACCTGGCAATCACACTGTAAGGTATTTAACCAAAAGAAACAAAAAGTCATTTTGTCAAAAAGATACATGCAATCAAATGTTTATTTCAGCACAATTCACAACTTAAGATGTGGAACCAGGTGCCCATTGACAATGAGTGGGTTAATAAAATGTGGTGTATATATGGAGTACTACTCAGCCGTAAAAGAAATGGTGAACTAATATCTTTTGTATTAACCTGGATTGAACTGGAGAACATTCTTCTAAGTAAAGTTTTGCAAGAATAGAAAAACAAACACCGTATGTACACACTATTAAACTGAAGGTAATTGATCATACTTATGTGCATTTGGTAGTAAACACAACAGAAAGCACATATGGGGGAGGGGGCAGGAGAGGAGAAGTAAATTCACACCTAATGGGTGTAATGCACACTCACGGGGTAAGGGGCATACTTGTAACTGACTCCACTGTATAAGAACAACTCATGCGAACAAAACATTTGTACTCCTGTAATACTCAGGAATAATAATAAAATGCAAAAAAAAAAGATCATTTTTTAATTTGCTAATCAGTGTCAGTTATTCCTCGTTCCCATTTCTTAATTGATCTGGCAGTGA
>CAUYQV010050696.1:0-27818 GCA_963574575.1 Galagoides demidoff
GATGGCTGCAACCAAAAAAAAAAAAAATGGCCGGGCGTTGTGGCAGACGCCTGTGGTCCCAGCTACTTGGGAGGCAGAGGCAGGAGACTCGCTTGAGCCCAGGAGTTGGAGGTTGCTGTGAGCTGTGATGCCATGGCACTCTACCCGGGGGGATAGCTTGAGGCTCTGTCTCAAAAAAAAAAAGAAAAGAAAACACAATAAAAGAGATTCCAGGGAGGTGAGCACACCACTACCACTGTGGAATGTCCTTTCATCAAAGTTACGTGTTTATTTTAATGTTAAAAAAAAAACCAAACATTTGATTTCACAAATTTTGAATGTAAATAAATGTATTGGCATTAATAGGAGTGAGGGTGGTGTTCAGACGCAGATTTCTAGTACGCAGATGTGGCCAAACGTGAAAGGGTGGCAAGTGGCTTGCAGTTCAGGAAGGATGGCGGTGACAGGCAGGGCTCAGGCGCAGCCTGTGTGGGCTGGTCAGAAGGGAGTGATAAACCAGGGGTGCAAAGAGGGCTGCAGGGCGGCCTGAGAGAACCCGGTGCCCCACCACTGGTGTGAACCGTTACTACTCCTTCCAGCCGCGGGGAAGGCTGCCTGGAGAGGGGCGGGTCATCCTCCCCAATTCCCTTCTCTCCAATAGGTTAACGCCGGCCCCATGGCCTATGCACGAGCTTTCCTTGAAGAAACCAATGCAAAGAAATACCCTGACAACCAAGTAAAGCTTCTGAAGGAGATCTTCAGGTACGCTTCCCTTTGTCGGAATAGTCTTCCTTGAATTCATTCAGACAGGGAATCCTGAATCACTGGGGAAGCTGCCTTCAGGGTGGTAGAGGCTGTCAGCAACCCAGTTTAGAAAAGTCACTGAACTCACTGCCACTTCCCATGGCTGGTTTTTTATTTGTTTGGTCTGTCACTGAAGGCAATTTGCAGATGCATGTGGGCAGGCCCTTGACGTGAATGAACGCCTCATCAAGGAGGACCAGCTGGAGTACCAGGAAGAGCTGAGGTCCCACTATAGAGACATGCTCAGCGAGCTCTCTGCCGTCATGAACGAGCAGGTGAGCCTCCCACAGGCCGGGCGCTGTCGGCCGCAGGTAGAAAGCATCCATTTACCCCAGCACCCATGGGACGGGAAGGGGCCTCTCTTCTTGCTTCTGAAAACACTGCACCTTACATCAGCACCATGTTGCCCAGCTGTTCTCTCTCCTATGCACGGCACCCCTTGTGTTAAAGCAGAGATGAGATTGGGGAAAAGAGAAATGTGAGAACCCACATACCTTCCATGGTTTCAGAGGTGTTTATCCAAACCATAGGAACCATTGCTCTTCTAGACTATACCGGTCCAATTGGACCCTGAGGAGCACTGGGTGGGTTCCTGCTAGGGTTTATTGCCACACTCCGTCATCCCTGCTTGAGGGCCTCTCAACCCCCATGCCGAGACGTGCAGTCCCACAGTGCAGTCACTAGGAGTCTCTGTACCACACACTGGAAGAACCCAAGGACTAGTCCTGGGTGGCCTTTACCAACCAAGCTCACCTCTACAGAGGCTGGGCCTCCTGCAAAGGTGCAAGACTGGGATAAAACTCAATCTCCTGCCCACAAGCAAATCATCCGTGGTTTCTGGCATGGCTCCAGTAGGTTTTGGAAGGCGGTGCCCAGAATGTGGGCATTCAACAATCTCAGTGCTTTTGGGGGTGTTAAAATCAGCTGGTTGAAAGCCAAGTGCTTCTGGCCTCCTTGGCCTACTTCTCAGGTGTCCATCAACTCTCACACTCTACCTGGACGCCTCATTATCTGTGGTCCCTTCCAGAAATCAGATATGTTCTTTCCAGGATAAGTGAGGGCCAGAACTTCAGCTGTTCTCCCGATTGTGCCTCATATGTATTCCAGTAACCACTCACTTTAACATTTGCACCCCTTTTCTTCCCTTAAATGCTCTAGCACTATTAATACTCTTCACAAAATATGAAATGAGTTGGACAAACCTTTTATCCTAATTGCATTTCCCATATATATTTCTTTTTTTCCCCCATCTTCTCCTACCCAGATTTGTAACTCTCCATAATAGCTGTAGAAAGAAACAGCTGATTGGCTTATATTGGAGAGAATTAATCTCCTTGCATAGGATTCCTAGCAAAGGTAGTGCTGCTTTGGGCTTCTTGAGTCATGGGAACTAAATACTCAAGGAGGGGTGCCTTTGATAGCCTATGGGAAATTACACATCTAGGCATGAAACAAAGAAAGAGCACCATGGATCTGAAAAATGAGACAGGTGGTGAGGGAAGGCGGTATCTAACTGGAAATCACATCTGACCTTGAAACCTCAGGCAAAAATGCTTTTCTCTTTTTTTTCCTGGCAGCTCTGTCGAGGTCCGTGTTTATACAGCTTCTATTCCTCTGTGTCTAGTATTTCCCTCAGTACTGTAAGCAAAAGTGGTATGTTTTTCTTTCCTTGTGTCTACTCTGTCTTTTGTGGCCTTCTTGTCTACCTATCTCTACATAGCCATTACTAGCATTCTACATGTTTTTATTTTATTCCATTTCAAGGTAGGTCTATGGGGCGAACACCAGGCAATTAAAACTAAAGCTGGCAACTGTGCTTTTAAGATGGATTCAGGCTGGATCTGGCGGCTCCCACCTGTAGTGCCAGCTATTTGGGAGGCTGAGATGGGAGGATAGCTTATGTCCAGGAGTTCAAGACCAATTTGGATAATATAATTGAGGACCCCCACATGTCTTAAAAAAAATAAAAATTCATATTCCATCAACTTCTAAAATGTATTTCAGATTTTTTTTAAAAAAAACAAAGATACAAAATAGCTGGGCATTGTGGCTGGTGCCTATAGTCCCAACTACTTAGGAAGCTGAGGCAAGAGAATCCCTTGAGCCCAAGAATCTGAGGTTGCTGTGAGCTAAGACACCAAGGTACCAAGGGTAACAAACAGAGACTCTGTCTCCAGAAAAAAAAAAAGAAAAAAAATTAAAAGGAGAGAAAAGTAGTTTCTTTTCCAGGAAACCTTTGCTAAGAAGCAAAATTTGGCTCTATGCTCCCTGGAAACTGGCACAAAGAAAAGGAACTGATAGATGATACGGGTCTTGCTAGTCAGTAAAAGAAAAAGATCTGTTTGCAGGAAAGATAAACCTTTTCCTGTCCTTAGCTTTGATGGAGATTTGTCACAGAGGTCTTCGTATGTGCAATTTCCTTCCCACATCTATCTACTCCAGCATATATTCTGGAAACAGGTATATACATTATTATAATGAAGAGAAAAATTCTACCATTGAATTTTTTTTTTTTTAAGAGACAGGGTCTTACTCTGTTGCCCTGGCTGGAGTGCAGTGGCACAAACAGAGTCCACTGCAGCCTCGGGCTCCTGGGCACAAACAATCCTCCCTCCTTGGCCTCCCAAAGGACTTGGATTACAGGCATAAGTCTCCATACCTGCCCTCTACCACTGAACTTTTAAAAATAAAAACAATTAGAATGGATAGATAGTCATAGAAATATGAAACTAGAAATAAAAAATACAAAATTAATTATTCGATTCACACCAAAAGTGTCCAGAAAAAGCTTAGCTAGAAGAGTATTCTGTAGCCACCTAGCTCTTTCCTTCTGTATAAGGAAAGAGATGGACCAAGATAAAGTGAATGTTGGTGTATAAAACGAAGATACTGAGATGAAGTGATTTGAGTTCTCAGTGTCCAGAAGGAAATAATGACCTTTATAAGCAGAATTCCACAGTTTTGTAAATAGCCAAGGAAATATAAAAGCCTTGAGGGATCACTTCTGAGGTTTATCTTACAAGGGTACAAGTGAATCTAAGAGTAGAATGTGAATGTTTTAAAATAATAACTAAGAAAATGACATGGAGGCTATGTTAACCAGTTTGATGGAAGTGTTTCAGATTGTGTGTGAAAACCCCACACTGTACCCCAGAAGTGCATTAATGTACATAGTTACCATTCAATAAAAAAAAAAAAGAAATATAAAAGCCTCCCTTGACTAAGACCAATGTGATGCATTTAGGTATTTAAATGACATATAAATATGAGTCATTCACGTGGAATTTGTTTCAACATTCAGTGAAAATGATGGCATAGTGAAATGGATTTTGGCAATGAGTATTAAATATACAATACAGAACAGACCCATTCTGTTACGGGCCAAGCAGGTGAGATGCAAAATTATTAACATACAGACAGAGCCAAAAAATGTATACACACTTTAAGAAAGAAAAAGACTGTATTAAAATTGTAATGCTGAAGTCACATTTAACTTCTGCAATTACAAGAGATGTAAGATACAATATACAAGATAAAAATGTTATCTGTATATATTGAGTATTACAATTTTAATACAGTTTTTTCCTTTCCTAAAATGTGTATACATTTTTTGGCCCCCTCTGTATTGCTTTGAGAGCCTCAGATACTCTCCAAACACGTCAGCCAAATTTTTATGCAGAGCCTTTGTGACATCAATCACAAGGAGAATTTATTGGTAGTATAGATGCTGAGTGCTGTGCAGGGGGTAGAAGTAATCATATCTTGGAAAATGGGTAGCAATAAAGGTCATGGTAAGGATGGCAATGTGTGAAATTTGTGGGAAAACCTTCCCAGCTAGAAATTTAGTTAATTTCACTTCTGTACAGAGATACATTTGAGAGGTGCCTAGGGTTTCTGTCATTGTTACTGTGTTTACATATGATTATTTGACTCTATCTGATAAGAGTAATTTACAGGCATATCAACAGTATCTACAAAAGTAAATTCAGGTCAAGATATATTTTTCCTATATTTCCATTTATGCCGATGTTTAAATGAGGTTTCTAATATTTTCCTCTTCTGATAGACCTTAACAGCATACATTATAAACTTATAGCAATGAATAAAAACCTGGAATGAATCAGATTCATTTGTAAGTTTCATTGAAACATTTATTCATTCATATCTGACATTTAAAGAGGATTGTGAAGCTACTTCAAATTTTGCCAAAATGACTAGCACGTGGGCTTGGGGGAAAACTCTTCAGATCTATGTTGATTTTTATTCTGAGTTTTAATTTTGGCATATTTAATTTAATTTTTAATGTTTTTGTTCTGGGTTTTAATTTTGTGTTTGGGGGTTATTAATGTTAACCTCTCCCTTATCAATTTTCTTTTGCTGTGCTCTGTTTTCTCCTGTCTTAAGATTTCGGTCAGGGACGACCCATCAAAGCACGCAGTGGAGCGAACTTGCACTCGGGTCCTTAGCAAGACGACTTCCGCCCTGCCCACGGTCCTGGTGTCCTCCAGCGCTGAAGTCTGAGAGTGCTACAGCCGGAGACACACCTCTAAGGGAACTGTCTGAATTTGGAGCTTATCTCGGGGAAGAGAAAGATTTAATTTATTTGAACTTTTTACAGTGTCAGTATTTTTGTTTACCTCGCTAGCTTGAGAATTTTGCCAGTGTCTGGATTTGCACATTTTTTATGATTTTTCTTTCCTTTGAATGGTATGGATCAAGCCAAGCTGAATATCTGCCATGAAATTCCAGTGAATGTGTAGCTCAAAAGCAAACCCTAAGTTTGTGGTTCAGATATAATATGTTCAATGCCCCAGTCCTAGCACACATATTTTATAGGGTAAAGTGAATGTTTTTGTAACATTGAAGCATATTTCAGATGTAAATAAAAGATTGTAAAATATATGGTTTTTACCAAATTTAAAAGATCTTTTTCTGGTTAATACTTATGACAGTACTAAAATTATATGAATAACATTTCAGATACCACTATATTAAAATATTTGTGTATGTGTACAAAAGTGTTGATAAATACTAATCTTTAATGTTTGTGGAGTTTCTTTATTTGTAATATATGTGCTCTTAAAAATGATGGGATACAAAATCATGAAAGTATTTTGTTGTTAATAGAAATAAAAAATACGGTTACTTTGCAATTGGTTTCCTCTTGAAGACTGGTTAGGTTCCTGCTAAAAGTAGCTCATTGGACATCTGTTGAATGCAATTCTATGTTCACATACTTATAATGTCTTACAAAGAAGTGAGGAAAGGTCTAAAATCTCAGTTGAGAAGTTCCTCTACAGATAAACGAGACAGAGCAGATCTGCTCTTCTAAACCTAGTAGCGTATCCTCAAAGTATTTGAGCAGAATATAATTAATCACAACCTTGAGGGTTGTGGTAGTGACCAGATTGTTCACAAATATTCCCTTTCTACGCTCCATAAACTTGTGGTAGAATTGCGCTCTCCTGACTCTTTGGAAGTTAGGCATGACCATGTGACTTACCTTCTCCATTGAAATGTGAGCAGAAATGTCATGTGTCCACTTTTAGGAGGAGGCTTCAGTGTCCATAAGTGGTTCTGCCCAAGCCCCTGCCCTGATGTAGTCATCTTTCAAGCACATGGAGATAGAAGTTCTATCAGCCTGAGTCCCCAGCTGACACGAGTACACATACCCTTCTCCCAGCTCTCTCTCTGGGTCATATAGTAAGGTCCCCAAGATTTAGAATTAGTTGTTACTACAGCATGATAAGCTTATCCTCATGAGCCTATATTTTTATCAAAAGTGGGACTGATTATGGGGCAGGTTTGGGGACCACTTATCCATCCACCTTCTGGTCTACCTCCTTCCCTCAGCCAACGTCAGCTCTAGTTGAACTGAACTGAGTGAGCTGCCTCTGGATGAAGAAGGCAAAGTCGGGGACGGTATTTTACATTCACCTTCAGCAGCTGTTCCTAAGTCCCAGACTCAAAGAAGGAGAATTGAGATGAGTTCTTCGTTCTTCTACGCAGTCCCCTGGCCGGTGTCTGCACACAAGGCTGAGGATATATTGTGTGTGCAGAAGTGAAAAAGGATATTTTGGGTGAGAACTTACCCCTCAAGACAGCACGTAACTTCTCTTTTCTCAACTAGAGCTACTTTATTTTTAAAAGATCTGGCTGTGATGAGCTGGACTCTGCCTTAAAGCATCACTCCCAACTTCATTCTGGGGCCAGTTCTCTTGGTTCCCATCTTTCAGGTCAGTATTTGAGCTGCTCTCTTCTAATTCCCCCATTTGGATTTTTAATCTCCTTAGGCATTATTACTCCTCCAGAAAGACTCAGCTTTGGCGTCATCTCCCGCATAATTGTTCCCTTTAGGATTAAATATTTGTGCCCCTCCCAATCCGCCCGTCCCCCATGTCCCAAGGACAATATCAACAATGGGTTGCCATCCAAACCTGATAATAAACCCTCCAAAAATATATCTGAGGGAGTAATTAAAAATAATAGGTCTTTTTACCCTTGTTTAGTACCAAATATTCTATTTTTTCCTTCACAAATAGCATTATGTCCTAGATATCCTAGGGTATGAAGCTCCATTACAGCCTCAGCCAATTCACTACCCTTAAATATATTATTTTTCCCCACATAAGAGAAAAACTCAAATTAATTCAAGGTGGGGGCAGGGAATGAGAGAGTGGGGAGAAGAGAAGAGGGAGGGGGAATGGGTGTGCTTCCACTTAATGGGCACAGTGTTAGGATAAATGGCACACTTCTTCGGGGCAGGACATAATTATAAGAGGAACTCTACCTAAGAAATGCAAACATTGTAACCTAATTCTTTGTACCCTCAAATTAACCTGAAACAATTTTTAAAAAGAAAAGTGAAAGGTAAAGAATGAAAAAAACTCTGGTCACTCACTACTCTGATAAATCTGAAAGGTGGTTAATGCATTGTTTAATCACGAAGTAGTCATAATGATGAGGTTAGCAATATTTTCCATTCATATACTCCACTCTCTACAGATACAGAAAAGAACATTTAAATTCAGATTAAGTAAAACATAAATCATGATCAGAATATTGTATACTATACTCAGATCCTCAAAGAAAAACAAATATAATACTCACATAAGATAATGCCTTGTATAATAGTGACCTGATTTTGAATTGCCAAGACATCAGATTCTTATTTTTATATTCTTTTTCATCTTTATATAATTTTTTGGTAAAAGATACCTTACGAAGGAGTGTCCATTATCCAGGCCTCACATAAGCACCTCCCTATTCTGTGTTTTCATTTAGAAATTGATATTGGTGGGCCTATGGGAGTATCTCCTTCCCTGCCCCAGGAAGCAGCTTTCCATAAGATGCAGGCAGGACGCGGGGGAGGGTGTAATACTGGGAAGCTTGGCGTTTAGAACCCTGAACACTACTCTGCAGAAAGATTTCACCATGTTTGCTGACAAATGATTTATCATCTTATAATATCAATCAGACTCCAGGAAAGCAAAAATGTACCTTCTATTATAGAATTTCAGTGCTTCTTTGAGCAGTTGGGAAATAAAAAACATTTAAGATCAAACATGACAAAATGATCCTAAATCAAATTTAATATTTACTCATACTACAAGTGGCCCTCATCTCCTCCACACTAACACTTGTGTCAGTGAAAAAAATATGTATAACTGTGTTTATGATAATATCTACCGATATTATACTTTGTTCAGAAACTGAGAGAGTTCAGGCATGATTAGCATTCAAGATTCTCCACCGGAAGCCCCTGTCCTTCCTCCTACTTTCAGGCTGCTACAGCAGTGTAGTAGTTCAAGGTAGCCAGTAAGGTATCCTTACTTACTTTCTTCATTCATTTCTGAAGAAATAGTAAAAAAAAGTAATAGTAAAAAAAATAGTAAAGAAAAAAAAAGTATTAATGAACTGCACAGCAAGCCAGCCCCATCCTAGTGACTGTAGGCCCCATGGAAAGCACAGCCTCTGGGTTTTATACACAACTTTAGGGAGTATCAGATGCTTCTTGAAAGCCTCCAAGGGTCTTGATTAACTCTGTTCTCAGATCAGCCCATCAGCAAGGGCTTGAAAACAACCCATCTATAGGGTCTTCTTCAGCCTCATTTCCATAATAGCCCAGTCAGCTTGACCCAAAGCAGTCCGAAGTAGCCTAACTGAATCTGTCATCTATCCTCTTCATATCTAGCTAGTTACCTAACCAGAGCCTGTCTGCTTGTCTACATGTAACATTCCATATAGCCACAATGTTCCACTCACCTAAAAAAAAACCTAACTTGCTTCTCCTCCTGACAGAAACACCCCTTTCCCTTTTCTCTAACTATGTAAATCTAACCCATAGACATCAGGAGCCAGCATTACACATACATGTGATGAATGCAGTGAGACCATACCTGGGACCACCCTCAGGACTGGGCTCCCATTTCCCAGATGCTGGACTCATAGCAGCTGAAGGCTCTCAGCTGAGTCTCTCCTGTCTAAGGTCACATATCACATCATTCGTATGTCATTCTAAGAACTAGCATTCTTGAAAATCTTTTATATGAAAATATTTTTAAAATATTAGGGTTTCCTGGGTTTTATTCCTTTTAAGTTCTCAGCCTTAGCAGGATTTTGCCAGTATTTGATACTGGGTATATATATCTGTAGGAGCAAACTTAGGCAAAATTATTAATGACATGATCTTTTTATCTGGAAGTTTCCCAACTCCTCTTTGCTCCCAGCTCCTTTAGATTCTTATTCCATCCCCACTACTCAGTCACCTATTGTCAAAAGTCTTCCCACTTTCACCGGTCCTGTTTAACATAGTACTAGAAGTCCTAACCAGAGTAATTAGTCAAGAGAAAGAAATAGAAGGCATCTAAATTGGAAAAGAAGAAATCAAATTGTCCCTCTTTACAGATAACATGATCTCATATCTAGAAAATCCTAAAGAAACTACAAAAAAAAAAATCTTAGATCTGATAAATAAATTCAGTAAAGTTTAAGGATAAAAAAATTAACATACAAAAATCAGTAGTATTTCTACATACCAATGATGAACTAAGTGAAGACGAATTCAAGACAACAATCCCATTTACAGTATCTACAAAAAAAGAATAAAATAATTAACCAAGGATGGGAAAAACCTCTACAAGAAAACCTACAAAATACTGATGAAAGAAATTGAATAGGACATGAACAAATAGAAAGATGTCCCTTGTTCATAGATAAGAATCAAAATCATTAAAATGACCATACTACCCAATCTACAGATTCAATGCAATCCCTATCAAAATACTAATGTCATCTTTCACAGAATTAAAAAATATATATATATACTAAAATTTAGATGGAGCTAAAAAAGAGCCTGAACAGCCAAAGCTATCCTGAACAAAAAGAACAAAGCTGGAGGCATCACAGTACCCAAATCCAAAATAAATTATGAGCCTATCATAACAAAAATATTATAACAAAAATGACCTGATATTGGTATAAAAACAGACACATAGACCATGAAAAAGAATGGAGAACTCAAAAATAAATCCACCTCTTTATAGCCAATTGACTTATGACAAAGGCCTCAAGAAAATACACTGAGGAAAGGAACCCTCTTCAATAAATGGTGTTGAAAAAATTGGATCCATATGTGGAAAATGAAACTAGACCCCTATCTCTCACCATATGTATATAAAAATCAACTCAAGATTGATTACAGACTTAAACATGAGCTCCCAAACTATAAACTATAAGAATAAAACATAGAGGAAACACTTTAGGACGTTGGTCTAGGCAACAATTTTATGACCAAGACCTCAAAAGCCCACAGAACCAAAAATAGATAAATAAGACTATGTAAATTAAAAGGCTGCCCCACAGCAAAGGAAACAATCAACAGAATGAAGAGACAACTTACTGAATGGGAGAAAAGATTTGCTAAGTATTCCTCTGATAATGTCTTAATATTCAGATATACAACGAACTCATATTATTCGGTAGTAAAAATACAAATAATCCCATTAAAAGGTGGGCAAAGGGCATGAACAGACATTTCTCAAAAGAAGACATACAAATGGCCGACAGGTGTATTAAAGATGTTCAACATCACTGATCAACAGGAAAATGCAAATTAAAACCATAATGAGATATTATCTTACCCCAGTTGGAACAGCTATTATTAAAAAAACAAAAAAACAACAGATGCTGGTGAGGATGCGGAGAAAAAGGAACTTGTACACTATTGATAGGAATGTAAATTAGTACCACGGAGATAGGGAACCAGCAGGCACTTCTTAACATAAAGTCAAAAGCCCCTAACCACTCTGTTCAAAGGCAGGCTGTGGTGAGAGAACAAGTTAAGACTGGTTGAACAAACATAGTGAAGCATTTGGCCTCTTCTTGACTTTGCAGCTCTTTATACCCCAGTTATAATATTCATATACAAGCATGCTAAAAGAAAGTCCTGCCCACTCCACAACAAAAGTATAAGGAGGGACCTGATAAAGTAAAAAAGGAGAGAGACTCCCAATTCTAGGAAAGCATTGCCCATTTCTTAAAACTAACAGGAATATTCCTCCCCTGCTCAGCTTATGATCAAGACATTGCTTAAATAAGGAAATAACCACAGGGGCAGTTTTCCTCATCAAGGAGAATTCGTCTCTGCTCTGTCTTCATAAGTTTTCTATATTTCCTAAGTAAAACTTGCTTTTATTTACAATGTCAGCTCTCTCTTGAATTCTCTCTCATACAAAGCCAAAGATCCACTTGGATTTCAAGTGAGTCCCAGCATTGGGAATTACTTGCCTATAACAACCACTGTAGAAAATGGTATGGAGACTTAAAAAAATAATAATAATAATACAACTACCATATAGTCCAGCTATTTGTGTTCTGGGTATTTATCCAAAGGAAAGAGATGCCTGCACCTCCCTTTTTATTGCAGCACTAGGCACAATAGCCAAGATACGGAATTAATCCAAGTGTCCACAGTAGATGAATGGATAAGGAAAATACGGTATATATACACAATAGAATGCAATCAGCCAAAAGAGAATTTAAATCATGTCATTTTTAGCAACTTGGATAGAACTGGAGGTCATTACATTAAGTGAAATGAGCCGGGCACAGAAAGACACTTATTACATGTTGTTGTTCATATGTAGGCACTAAATAAGTGGATCTGGTGGAGGTAGAGAGTAGAAGGATAGAAACCATAGGCTGGCAGGGGGAAGGGAGGAGATGACAGAGGTTGGTTAATGGGTACAAACACACAGATGTAAGTTCTAATACTTGATAGCAGAGTAGGGTGACCAGGGTTAAGAACAGCATACTGTATATTTAAAAATAGCTAGTAGAAAGTATCTGAAATGTTCCCAACACTTTTGATATTCCGGTATGGGATGGAATTCATGACAAGAATAACTTGACGATCACAAGAACCAAGAAAGACACTACAATGAGCACATAGGGTTGATCTTAGAATGTTAAGATAAGAGATAGATCAAAACCTTCCCACATGGAATTCATGAAAACCATTTGGAGAAGGCAATAGTAACTAAGCCTCAGTAACTGAGCAAGCTTCACAGACAATAGCTGTGGATTGCCCTAGCATGGAGGATTCTCTAGGGGAATCTGCTTGCTATTTTCTTACATCATTAACATTAATACCCTAATTATAAGACAGTTGGTTTTTGGATATAGATCTAATTTATAAGGGATTTTTTTTTTTTTGGACAAAATCTCACTCTGTTGCCTACAAAGAGTACAGTGGCATCATTATAGCTTGCTACAATCTCAAACTCCTGGGCTCAAGTGATCCTCCTGCCTCAGCCTCCCAAGAAGCTGAAGTAGAGACAGAGTCTTGCCATGTTGCTCAGGCTGATCTCAAACTTCTGAGCCCAAGCAATCTTTCCACCTCGGCCTCCCAGACTGCCAGGATTATAGATGTGAGCCACCACCCCTGGCCAAGATATTTATTCTTTTTCTGTTTCTTTCTTTTCCTTTCTTTTTTTTTTTTTTTTTTTTGCAGTTTTTGGCCAGGGCTGGGTTTGAACCTGCCATTGGCATATGGGACTGGCGCCTTACTCCTTTGAGCCACAGGCGCTGCCCGATATTTATTCTTAAAGCTGATGACTTTTCTTGTATTTCATCAGAAATAGTACATCCATAACTACTACTAAACCCATGTTGGATGGGGTATGCTGCCATTGTTGCTATAAGTAAGACAGGGGTAAATGCAGAATATTTTACTAAACCAAGTGGCCCTGGGACTGAGGAAGTTTGTCTCATGATAGTCCCATGAAGACCAGGGAGTTTCTGTGGATTTCTGTAGAAACCTATCTTCTGCAATGTGTCTTTTCCCCTTAGACAAGCAATTTATTTTAAAGAAATAAAGAATAATCACTAAGATCTATAAATCAATTTGAATCCAAAAAGAAATGTCTTTTACTTTTTAACAGGAGTAATGTAAACGGAAAATTCACATGAAAGGCTCTGGCTGATTCTGGCTGATTCATTTCCAAGCAAAAACCCAAGCCCAGAGGGGAGGGCTTTCACTGGCCTCTGCTCGAAAGCCCTCCTTCAGACCCATGAAGTCAGACAGGCCCGTTGTGTTCCACTGAGTGGTTTCAGATTTGCAGCTTTTCCCTTCTTCCGAACAGCTGAACAAAAATGCATTGACTCTCTTAAGTTTATTCAGTATCACTGAGCTAAAGAATTTGGGAAGTATGTGACCCCTTGCTCTGTATTTACCATTTAAAGAGCTGAAAATATTAATAGAGGTCCTCTCCAGAAAGAAGTGATTTCCATTAGGATTTTAAGCCCAAGAGTTGTAAATGATGCAAGATAATCATTACTCTTTCCCCCCGGGGACCCGAGTTCACATGTTATGACTATTTATAGCTAAATAAGTTGAGAATGAGCAATAAGAGCTGCTCTGAAGCCACTGCCTTCTCTAGTTTAATTGCGCTACCAGAGCTTCTACTTCGTTCTCCCATTTTTCCATTCCTATCTCACTGCTTGGAATGAGTCAGAACCCTAAGAGGGGATGGGAAGGTACCACTCCCCAGCAACGGGGATTTCCTAACATCATTTGGCAAGAATGAAAGTGATGTTAAAAAAAATGTGTTAAACACAAATGAATCCAGCCTAGCAAAGCAAGCCAACACTTCCCCGACTTCAGGGCAGATCACCAGCCCTCAGGAGTCTGATGTTTCCCATTTGCTAAAGCTCCCACACAATGAGGCATCTGTTTGTTTCTGGAGGACATCATGGCAACATCATTTTACGCCTCTCAGTACAGCTTTCATTTGCCTTTATTCATATGCACATCATTCAAAAGTGGATCTTCAAATCAAGTTGTCAATAAAATAACGGGGTGCCTTAAATGTGAACAGGTTTCAATATGGCCTTTTGTTACTACTGAGTTTCCCACTCACATCAAACGTGCAGCCTTTCTAGTCTTTTCAACAAAACATGAGAAAGAGTGACATGATCTATGTGTATTTGACTTAATAAAATTGAAAAAAAAAAATATAGGGCCAATGGAGGACTGAAATTCAGTTCCCTCTTCTGCAGGCCACAGAAATAATTGACAGCTGGAATTATGGACAAATGGTCCCATCCTCTCACCTCAGAGACAGCCCTGAGTGCAGTGCTCCTCCTGAGGGAAACCATGTTTATCTTCCAATCTAAGCTGTTTCATCTCTTTAATGGAATGAACAACTTCTTGGCCTTCCTGTTTATCAGCTGATATGCCCTCTGAAGTCTAAATGTTAGCATATTCCTTTTTTATTAATTACTTAACAAGTAATATTTTCCTCATTAGAATAACCTACTTACATTTTCTATACTGATACCTGACATCTTAAAATCAGGACTGAAAGACTTCCTGTTACCAAGTTGTCTGTGGGCAACAAACACCTTCTCCTGGTGTCACACAGCTAAGATGCTGCACACACAGTGCAAGAGTAAAGAAAAGAGAAGTTCATAAAAAGAGATATTTTGCAGCAGAGGTGGGCAGGTGCCTTCCCATATGGTTCTGCTCTTCCTTCTCAGTAATACAACTGTGATTTTATGCAAGGGATGAGGTGCCAAGACAAAGATGATATTTCTCAGGCCACCTTACTTTGTGATAAAGGTCTGGCCAATGACATGTAGGTGGAAGTGTCAGGTGACACTTCTAGAAAGTTCCTTAAAAGAATAGTGCACAGCTGGCCTGAGCCTTTCCGGGTTTGTTTGTTTGTCTGTTTTTTCACTTCTTCCCTCCTGCATGGTGTGTGAGCCTCAGTTCTGGCGGCCATCTTGGACCAGGGGGAAGATTGGTGGCCACACATCAAAGAGGGAAGAACAGGAAGAAAGATTCCAGTCCAAGTGGAGATGAAGCATCATGCCAATCTCAGACTGCCTATTTCTGGAGAGGAAAAAGAAAGCTTCAGAATTCAATTCATTTTAAGCCAATATTGTTACTAACATGATTTTATGACTCCTTATAAGTGTAATCTTTCTAAGACTTTCACAAGGACATGGAGTCCCTTTCTTAGGAACTAAGATTCTTAACTTTTATTTTCTCCTTTGGGATATGACCAAGTGAGATGTTTTAAGGGCATTAAAAGTCTTTGGTTAAAGACAAATTCTACTACAAGAATTATGTTTGAATCAAACATCTAGAATACCACTATACTGCAAAAGTAGTAAATATTTCAATTCAGCAACTTAGATATAGTATTAATCGAAAGGCCCATTAGCTCAAGGATTGGTGAAAATCTATAGACTGAAAACTAACTATTAAATATTTAGTCATGGCTATGGACTTAAGGACTTTGGGTTATACGAACTGGCTTAGAAAAAACAAAAGTATTGGCTTATCACAAAAAAAATGTTCAAAGACAGATCTGGTTTCTAACATGGCTGGATCTTCAGGAGTCTATCTCTCTTTAGCTTTCAACTTTTCCTTTTTATTGCTTTCATCCTGAGGCAGACTCTTCCTATATGGCTGCAAAGTCAGCCACTAACAGATCTAACACTATAGTTTACCAGCTTAAAAAAAACAGTAGAATAAAAGCTCTTCCTCCAAGATATGATATCATTCAGTAAATATCATTATTTTCCACTCAACCTTCATGAGAGATATTGAGAGAGCATGTGATGCTCTGACCAAGGGAACACTAGTAGAAGTAACTAGACTTAAGATGAAATAGGCCTGCATGGTGGAACTTGGTCTTGTACTTTGTTTTCATTATTAGAGAATCATAATTGAGTGGAGTAGCCACTGGCTCAGGGAGGATGAAAACCACCTGAAGCAAACCTGAAGCCCAGCCCAGCCAATCTTAGCATGGTTGAAAGAGGAATAAATACTACTGTGTGCAACTTAGTGGAGGGGGTGGGGTTTCTATAGCATGTATGAGGTGACAGCTACCTGATGCAAGTGGAATTCCAACAGAATTCTCAGGCTTTAATCTTGTGAGCTCAGACCAGTAGTTCTCAAAGTGTGAGAACTTGCTGAAAATGACCAGGTCCCACCCACGACCTACAGAACTACAATTTTTGTTTTAACAAATCCTCTAAATGATTCTGATTCACTATAAAGTTAGAAACCTGTGGACATAGGTTGTATGCACATCTCTTAAACCAATACAGTGCCTAACAGGCCAGGCCAGGGGCTGTGGGGAGGGATGAAGGTGCCAACACAGAGAATTATCTAAACTAGTGAGCAGAGCCTGAGAGCGCACATTTCTCTTTTCTTTTCCTTTCTTTCTTTTTATCGTTGGGGAATCATTGAGGGTACAATGAGCCAGGTTCTACTGCTTGTGTTTGCTGGGTGAAGTCCCTCTATGAATAGTGTCCCACACCCCAAGAGGTGCATCACATTTTTAACAGGTTCCTAGGTGATGCTGGTGCTGGTGTTGCTGCTGCTTGTCTGAGACCACACTTAACAAATGTCAATCACAGCTTAACAAAAGAAAGCCATTCTGACAACCACCAATATTCTAACAATTCTACCCGGACAGGCAATTCTGGAGGAAAAAGAGAAATCTCATCTGTCGTTCAGTTCATGTGATTAATTGAGACATGAACATATTTTTTGTCTCTCCAGTTTTGCTGAAATTCAAAACAGATCCAAAGAATAAAAGAAAAGACAGCAGTTTTTGTGACAGAGAGCCATGTATCACTTTCAAATGTGATGGGAGTTGTCACACAAATCTTTCTGAGCACAATTCACTGAAGATAAATACAGGGCTTATGGTGCCAGTGTCTGTGCATCAAACAATTGAGTCATTTTGATCCATCCTACTGAAACCAAGACAGCACCCTGTAGCTTTGAGTGCTTTGAGTTATCTAAGATGAAAAATAGAATCACAGATCCTGACTATTGTTATTAGTTTTAATTTGTTCTTAAAATCTAGAAATCAAAGAATTTAGAACTCAAAGGACCTAGAGATTATCCCACCCACATACCGCAAACCACCAAGACGACAAACACACCCACCTCAAAATGTGTTTTATTTGCCCTGCACACCAGTGTTTTTCTTTTAATTAGAACATCCACCATATTTTAAATTCTTCAAATTTTCTTGATAAATTTGAAGATCTAGCAATATACAATATGGACAAAAGTCTGTGCCCCCTCCCCCCATGGCACTATAAATCAGAGCTCCTTTGACAGGAACACTGCTGCTCTGGCGTTTTACAACCAGCCCTCTGCACTCATGTCTAGGGCCCACCTGGGTCCTGTTGGTATTAGGTTTGAGCCTCTCACCTAGGCCAACTGCCTTGTTCACCAATGATAACAATAGGTCCTTGGTGATTACCTAGTTTAACTCACATCATCTCTGTAGGGGCAGGATAAGCTCCTATTACCAGTGTTCCACAATTAAAGAATATGGTTCCTCTTAGAGATGTTTATTCACCATGGAAAAGAGGACTGCAAAAGTTTGCCATCAGAATTCTGCTCAGACTGAGGTAGGTGGTAACATCAGTACAGAATTAAGTTCAGAAAACTAAAGAGCAAACCCATGAGTGATGTTGGAAACCACAGGCCACAAGTCTACTGGGAAATGCATCTTCTCTGATGACATACCTTGGGGATCTTCAACTCCTTTGGCTAGAAAGTAACGATTGTTTCTGTTAAAAAAAAAAAAGTAGTTTATTACACTTTGCACCCATGAGGATGTCTAGTATGAAAAACACAGAAAGTTAAGTGTTGGGAAGGATGTAGAGAAATTAGAATTTGTTCGCTATTGGTAGGGAAGTAAAATGAGGCAGCCAGTTCAGGAAACAGTATGGAAGTCTCCACATAAAAATACAATGACCATATGATCCAGCAATTCTTCTTCTGGGGATGTAGTCAAAAGAATTGAAGAAAAGAATTCAGAAAGATATTTGCACACTCAAGTTCATAGCAACACTCTTCACACCAACCAAGATATAGAAGCAAACTAAATGTCCTTTAATAGATGAATGGATTTTTTAAGTATGACATATACATATAAAGGAATATTAATCAGCCTTTAAAAGGAAGGAAATTTTAAAAGGAAGGACAGAAATGAACCTTGAGTACACTAGGCTAAGTGAAATAAACCAGTCATAAAAAGACAAATGCCTTCCAAATCCCTTTTTTGAGGTCTTTAGAATGCTTGACTTCATAGAAACAAAATAGAATGGTGGTTGCCAGGCACAGGCAGAGGGGGAAATGGTGAGTTATTGTTTGATGATACAAACATTCAGTTTTGCAAGATGAAGTAGTTCTGGAGATCCTTTGTGCAATAATATGAATATGTTTAACAACGCTACTGCCCTGTACACTTAAAAATTGTGAGCATGGTATTTTTTGTGTTTTTTAACCATGATAAATTTTTTAAGTAATTTCTTACTCAAGTCTGTGATAATTGGGGGATCTCATGTAATTATTTCCAAGGTCAGAATTATGGAATCCAAAGATGAAATAGAAAGCAGATGTTTTTCATCCCACCAAGGCCAACAGCACTCGGGACACCTCCTGGAGAGGACGCCTTCCAATCACATGAGCAAGTTCAAAATGAAGTTCAAAGACAATGTCAGATTCTAAAGGTCCTCTTTTAAGGATGAATAACAGAATGCTCTCTAGAGCTGGAACTGACAAATGTTTAGGTTAGAATTTTACCCCCCTCTAAAAACTACAGTAAAAATGTTTGGATTCAGTAGGCTTCAAATTTACTCTAAAACATAATGTATACAAACTCAAGAAATTCAATGGTTATAATTAATAAAAGTCAAATATTAAGAAAGTAGAAATTATATACTACGCTATTTCATCTATAATTATCTTTGGGATTAGTAACCTAATTTTTGGATTTTAATAAACTTCTTGGGCTCTTTTTCTTGGCACTGCCTATGGAGGTGGTGGCCATTGCTCCTTTGGCGTCATGGCCATCTTTATACCCCTTATGAATCCAAAGATTGTCAAAAAGAGGACCAAGAAGATTATCCAACACCAGTCAGACTGACATGTCTGAAGCATAACTGGCAGAAACCAGTTATTGACAATACGGTGGGAAGAAGATTCAAGGGCCAGATGTGGATGCCCAACAATGGTTACAGGAGGAACAAGCAAACAAAACATATGTCACCCAGTGGTTTCCAGAAGTTCCTCATCCACAGCTTCAAAGAGCTGGAAGTGCCGCTCATGTGTAACAAATCTTACCAGCTCACAGTGTTTCCTCCAAGAACCACAAAGCCCTTGTGGAACTAGCAGCCCAGCTGGTCATCAGAGTCACCAACCCTACTGCCAGTTTGCACAGCAAAGAACATGAATAGACAGCTCCTGAGCAAATTTTACTTGTGTTTAAATAAAACTATAAAAATTAAAAATATATATTCTTGGTATAAAAGAATTGCTCCTATTCATTAATCCTGGAGATTCTTGTTCTTGAAATTAACTACACTATATTAACAGCTCCTGTTGTACAAGCTTCGTCTCTATGGGGTCATCAGTCACTGAGACCAGCGTCCAATCCCAGAAGACAGTCCCAGTGCAAGCTGCCCTCTGATGATGTAATTGTTCATCTATTTTTGTCTGTTGAATAAGGGTATCTTTATACTGCTAGTGTGCATATCATTTTGACTCCACGGCTTCTCACACTGCCTACAGACTGCCAGGGAAAGTGTCACGCTGCCAAGTGCTGCCAATGAACTAAACAGGCTGGGTTTGGGTCACTGCAGGTATTTCACTCAGCTCTTCCCTACCAATGTACTCTCTAGCCTCTCTGTGGATACTACTGAACTGTGAACAGTAAATGTCCAGGCGTATGAAATGGAAGCTGGAACGTATCCAGGAAACAGATTACTCTAATACTCTAGGGCTGGGCTATTCTTGAAATAGAAACTAGTCTGAAAAATTATGAAGGAGCCACAGTTAGTATCTGTGTCTTGAAGATTAGTTGTGAAAACAAACACGATCATGCTGTGACAATACTCTCATAAATGCTGTAGTCGGTGAGGAAGGAGGATTAAAGGACAGAAATTCAAAGCAATGACACTAGTCTTGGCTCGGAGAAAGCTTACATCCTTCACTTACATCAAGGAGATAAACACTGTTTACATGATTCCACAAATGAATGACGGTGTATAATCAACTGTCAAAATTTGTGGGGTCTGCTGCACATTTATTAAAAGAATTCAGAGGAGGAAAAGGTGAAGGTGACAAAAGTATTAAGAAGGGTTTTATAAATTTGATATTGTTCCCAGTGGCTCTTAAAACAAAGAGGGAATTTGACTTACAAAAACAATTAGAAGGGAACCACCTACAGCTTTATGCTCCTGCCTATAATCTGCAATAAACAGTCCTGTATTTGCTTTATGACACATCTATCCATCTATTCATTTCTATCATCATGCATCCGTTTATCTTATTTTTTAGTGTATTTTAAGGTAAATTGCTGACATTGGTTTTTCCCACCCCTAAAGTCTTCAGCATGAATATCATGAATTAGAGTTTAAAATCTGTTCATAGTTTTGGAGGAAAAGAAATTCCATGAAGCAAAATGCACAAATACTGACTGTACTCTTTGATGTGTTTTGATAAATTCTTGCTCCTGTGTAAGATGTCCCCCCTTTCAAGAAACATAACATTGTCATCACCCCAGAATGTTTCCTTGTGCCCCGCTCCATGAATATTTATCACTAACCCCTTGAGACAACCACTGTTCTGATGTTTTTATGCACCAATTAGTTTTGCTTATTTTAGAGAATGATATAAACGGATTTATACCGTAGCTTTAGTGTAAGGTTTGTCTCTTATGCCTCAGCATAAGGTTTTTAACATTCACTCGAGTTTTTGCATGAATCAGTATTTCATTCCTTTTTAGTGACGAATAGTAAGTCCATGGTATAAATATATCATAATTTGTGTATCCATTCTTCTCTTGATAATTACCTGTGCTGTTTACAGTTTGGGGCTATTATGAATAAAACTACTAGAAAGGCATATGCAAATCTTTGGATTTCCCTGTGTAAGTATCTAGGAGCAGAATTGTTGGATCACATGGTAGACATATGTTTAGTTGTATAAGAAACTACCAGAACCTTATCCAAATTTATTGTTTGACCGACAAGATATGAGAGTTCTGTTTTTCCCATATTCTCACCAACATTTTGAGTTATCAGTTTTTTTAAGTTTAATATTCCCCTAAGATACATCTTTTGGTTTTCTTTTTGATGATGTTGTCTTATTCTGGAGCCAAAAAAGAAAAATGCATAATGAAAAAAAGTAGCTTTACAGATTATACCAACACATAATTTACAAGAGAGAGCAAAGAAAGAATAAAACTAGGTCATGGGCTATCATGCAACTTAGGTGCATATTTTAAATTAAATTTGTTCTATAAAACCCTAATAGATAATTCATTAGCATTATATTTATTTCTTTTGTTAACCCAGGTTATATAGCAAAGATAACTAAATTCATGTGAGCTAGAAAAACATTTGGGTTTGTTTAATTAATTTATGAGCATTCCTTTATTTATAAGCCAGTCTGGTACCACATAGACAAACATATAATACATGTACATGTGATGTAATATCAATTTAGATATTACATATCTAAATACATACACTCCCATGCACATACATTTCCAATAGCCTTTACCTCAGAGCTCTACCCATAAGATAGTAATACAAACTTTCTAGTGTGGAAAAAATGACTGGATCCAAATTACTTTTATTTTTTTTTAATTTTGGGGGTCCAAATTACTTCTTAAAAAACCAAAACTTGTTCATTTGGGTAAATTTAACATGCCCTGATAAGTGATTTAAACAAGCTTGTAGGGCTAAGGAACGTTTGAAAAAATGTTCATCATCCCTAATCATCAGAGAAATGCAAATCAAAACCACCCTGAGGTATCACCTGACCCCAGTGAGAATAGCCTACATCACAAAGTCTCAAAGCTGCAGATGCTGACATGGATGTCGAGAGAAGTGAACACTTTTATCCTGCTGGTGGGTCTGCAAACTAATACAACCTTTTTTGGAAAGAAGTATGGAGAATCCTCAAAGAATTCAACTGAGACCTCCCATTTGATCCTGCAATCCCATTACAGGGCATCTCCCCAGAAGAAAAATATCATTTTATCACAAGGATGTTTGCACTAGATTCTTTATCGCAGCTCAATTTACAACTGCCAAGATGTGAAAACAAACTAAATGTCCACCAACCCAAGAATGGATTAACAAGCTGCGGTAGATGTACAGCATAGAATGGTTTTCAGCCATTAAAAAAAGATGGAGACTTTACATCCAGTGTGTTACCTGGATGGAGTTGAAACACATTCTTCTTGGTCAAGCATGACAAGAATGGAAAAGCAAGTACTGGATATACTCAATACTAATATGAAGCCAGTAGACAATCTAACGCATGCCCACAGAGGAGAAAAACTCAAATCAATTCAAGGTGGGGGAAGGGGAAGCGAGGGAGTGGGGAGAAGAGAGGAGGGAGGGGGATAGGTGTGTTCCTACTTAATGGGCTCAATGTTAGGGTGTATGGCACACTTCTTGGGGATGGTCCACAATTATAGGACGGACTCTACCTAACAAATGCAAACATTGTAACCTGGTTCTTTGTACCCTCCAATTAACCGGAAATAAATAATAAAATGTAATAAAAAGACCATGGACCAAAGTTTGGGTAAAACCATTTCTACAGCAATTTGATTTCAAAGAGATTCTTTTACCCCTTTTTTAAAAGTTTCAAGTGAGTTTTCAATGTTTACTCTTTAGTTAAAACTGGCTGCAAGATTTCCAAGTCGCCTTGAATTAGTAATACCATAAATGCTGTGTTTATGTCAGCATCAGCAGAAAAAGTTAGCAAGTTCAGAGTAAGCAGAAAATAAAATAGAACTAGAGAGCTTAGATATTTGATGTTTTGACTTGACAGTGGCAGGTCAACTATTTGAACTCTGAATTTCCCTTGATGTAATTTGCCCTTCTCTTAAAACAGAGACACAAGAATTGGCCACAACCAACTAGAGCCCTAGAAAATGTGAGATGCCTTCAAACCTTTCCACTTTATACAAATACTCGCCAGTAGATGTGTCATAAACCAACCAGGGTACCTACAGGGGGTGGTTCTCCTTGTCTTTCCTCAATTTCAGAGGATTTGTTTCCCTTTTTTCTTTAAAAGAAGCAACTGAACTGTCATCTAAGATTTAGTGTGGTGGGTCAGAGTGTGCTGATCACAGGCAGGACGCCACAGTGTGCCACCTCTGAGTCATTCCTGTCCCCTTACGTATCTCATTTTCTCTTGTCAGGAGTCTTCTACCTCTGAGAGGGCTCAAACACTGAGTGATCAGCTTTTATATTCGTTTCCTGGACTGATATAACTAATTAATTTTATTAGGGGGGGTTCCCTATAGGGCCACTTCACATCACAGGAAGTCACCCCAGACGCTCCCATTCAGGCCCCTGCTCAGCCCAGAGCGCCCTTCAGCTGGAGGAGGAAAATGCCCTTTCTTTTCAGAGCTGAGGAACTCAGTCTCTCGTTTATCTACAAAGAGGACAGTTCGCTTTCTTCTATCACAATGCACAGAGAAGCCAATTGAGATCAATTTTGGAAAGGGGCAATGGAGAAGACCCTCTAGAATACACCTCCCAATCAAAATTCAGATCCCAAACAATAGTTTCCGCAGAAAAGAATTGACAGTTCACAATGGTCCAGGCCCATCAGCCAAGATCCTGGGGTCCAGGGCTCAGGAGGACTTCCCAGTTCCACCCATGGAGAAGCTCCGCATCACGGAGCTGAAGGACGACCGTGCTGGTACCGAGCACTGACTTTGGGGGAGTCCTAGGGGTGGTCCCGAATCTTCTCGAGCTCCGCGTTGGGTGCCACCTTACTAACAGAAAAAAAACCACAAACTCTGTAAAATAATTTTAAAAGGTTTATTCTGAGCCAAATATGGTGACCAGCCCAGAGCACATGGCCTCAGGAGGTCCTGAGGAAAACATGCCTTATATTTACTTCTGAGCGAATGCTGAGGAAGGGATGTCATAGAAATATTCTATGTCCGTAATTCAGTCCATAATTTATATCCTTTTTGCTTCAAAAAAAAATATTCCAGAGAAACTTTTCCAATGGACTATTTTAAATTTTTTTTATGTCACTGGAGAATAGTAGCAAAAACAAAAAGAAGATTTCAGTCATCCTGTAAAAAGGGATCATTCCTTTTTTTACAGTTGTCCGTATTCTACCTAATCACTCTCAAAGATTCAATAGAGTGACAAAACGTGCAGTGTAACTAATTTTTCATTGTCATTCAATTGAAACTGAAGAAAGTAAGAATGTGTATTGATCATCATGTTCTGTGTAGTTATTTTTAAATTCTCTGTAAAGTAAGCAAAAATGTCTCTAATAACAGTGAGATAATCTTGAACAGCCGTTCTCAGCCTGAGGGTCACAATCCCTTTGTAACAGTGAAAATACATCGCGGCATTAGGAAGGTTGAACCACTGATCTTGAAGAAATGGATCTATTCGCCTTGTTTACTGACACTTTTTCTAAGAAAATGTTTTTAAATTAGGTTTGTTTTTTCTTTTTCAAATTATAGTATGGTCTCTAACTTTACAGGGACCCAGACTCTGGGACGAACTAGGTCACCCTGCTCTAGCATTTTGGGACATCTTGTGTTTGCTTTATGGGGAGAAAAGGCTGATGCTCTCACTAAAAATACATCCCTTCCTCTGGACATTCTGATTCAGTAAGGATGAGATGACGGCCCAGAATCCATCTCCTTTTTGTTTGTTTTTAAGCCAGCAGCCCAGATGTGTAATTATCCTTAAGCAAGTCCTGTGCAAAAAAGAGCCCTCCGGGGATCCAGGCAGCACATCTGGACTTCACTAGCCCAATGCACCTCCCCTCAGCTCCTCCACCCTGTCACTGAGCAGGCCATTAGATCCCTGTGGTTCCCATTTTTAAACAAACGAAAAATAGCATTCACAAGTTAAGTCTGATCTTTCTGTTTCTCTCTGTTGAGACTCAGAAAACAATACCCCAAATGAAGAGGTTTTTCTCTCTGACTTTCTCCTGCCCTCCTGTCTCTCAGTCCCATTCTTCCCCAATCTAGCCATAGAAACTAGAATCCATCTTCCCCAGAGCAGGTCATAGAAACCAGAACCCCCGTTTCCCAAAGCCATCCATAAAAATCTAAAAATACTACTCTAAATTTCCCTCCACCTTTCTGCATTTAAAAAAAAAAAGAAAAACTTAGCATAAAAAAACCATCTGACTCAGCTTGTTTGAGTGTAGGTTGTAAGATCCCCGTTCCACAGAGCATCCTGCCTACACCCAGAGGCCAAGAAGAATCCAGAAAGATTCAGTCCATTAGGATTAGATCATATACTTTTTATTCAATGCTATTTTGACAAAACAGCTGCCCATACTTTGTTTAACCTAAACATAAAAATGGGCAATTTGCTCTGTATCTTTGGGTCTTCATTTTGAAGGCTTCCATGTCATGTTAGAACTATGATCACATTAAAGAAATTTCTATGCCTTTTCCAGTGAATCTGCCCTCTTTTTTTTTTTTTTTTTTGAGACTTTGTCTCCCTCGGTAGAGTGCTATAGCATCCCAGCTCACAGCAACCTCAAACTCTTGGGCTTAAGCAATTCTCTTGCCTCAGCCTCCCAAGTCACTGAAACTACAGGCACCCACCACAATGCCCAGCTATTTTTTGTTGCATTTTTCATTGTTGTTTAGCTGGCCCTGGCCAGTTTCAAACCCACCAACTTGGGTGTATGTGGCTGGCTCTGTAACCACTATACTACAGGTGCTGAGCCTGAATCTGCTGGTGAATCTTGCTGGTGATTTTCAGTAATCTTTCAGCAGGCAAAGGAGAAATTTTTCCTTTGGTCTGTACACCCCCAAACTTTGCAGTAGCTACAGTTACGCTTAGAATAAATAGAACCAGAAGTCTTGCCATGGACGGCAAAACCAATGTGACAGGGCCCACGTTGTCTGCTTCTGTGGCTTTGCCTCTTGCCATTTGTCCCCAGACCAGTCAGGACTGACTACACTAGCCTTCCATCCTCAATGTTAACTCAAGGTTTTGCATTTACTTTACTGTTTGCCTAGAGAGATCTTCCCAGGTAATCGCATGTCTTGCTCCATAACTTCATCCGGGTCCCCATTCAGAGGTTACTTTTCCAAAGGGAACTTCCCTGAGCTCCATGGTTTTAAATTGCATCCAAAGTAATATTCTTCCCTTTCCCTCTCATCATTCCCTACTTCCCACACTGCCTTTTTCATCTTATTCATCAATCCTTAACATTACATAATAAATTAGTTATTTATTAATATGTGATTTAGTTATATGTTAATTAGTTTAGTAGATTTTATCCTCCATGAGGACCAGGAATGTTTACTCATTATGTTTAGTCTATCTTGAGAACCTCAAACAGTATCTGATCCAAAAGGTTCCTTTCATAATTTTTTTCAAAATTAATACTAATAATCAGGGTCTTAAGATTAATGCACGTGCATATAAAATCACTTTGTAAACCAAAAACATCCTGTTCAGGTATGCTATTGTTATTATGCCACTATTTAGAAAAATATAACTTCATCTAAAGGTACAAAGTTATTTTTTATATAGACTGTATTTTATCGACAGTAGTATTAAATTTCTGTTTAACAAGTGTTATATTTGTTAAATAAACAAAATACTATACAACTAGTGCATATAATAAACACCTTATAGATTTAAAAAATCAGAAATTACTAGTTAATTGGGGAAACAATGCCGGGAAAAAAATCTGCAAGTCATTAAAACTTTCATGTGACTGTTTTCATAATTTCCATATTAGATAAAAGCAATCCATGTTCTCACCTGAAGAATTTGGAATTTTAAGCTCCTCTATTAAGTTGCTTTAGTGTTTATAAATTTCAATAATTCTGCTCATTAATGACATTAACCTGAATGTCAAGTCCTTCTCAAATTCTTCACTGACACTCTAACACACACACAAAAAAAAACCCTAGTAGATAAAGAAAGAGGAGTTGCACTTCATTTATTTCCATTCAATAGCTTTAGCCTATTCAACATCTGTGTTTTCATTGTCCTTTGATGGGCCATATGCCCACAGCGCTCACCAAGGAAAAACATCCCAGGTTTGACCTCATCAGCCATATACACAGAATTCCAAAGTATGAGGCAAGGAATTAATAGGGGTTTTCCCCTTTCATAGAATATTTATAATCTAAATATAGATCTACAATTTGATCCTGTAATTCCTCTGTTAGGTATATACCAAGAAGACCATAAATCACGCTATAATACAGATATCTGTACCAGAATGATCATTGCAGCCCAATTTACAATCGCTAGGTCATGGAAGATTCCCAAGTACCCATCAACCCATGAATAGATCAGTAAATTGTGGTTTATGTACACCATGGAGTACTATACAGCCATAAAAATGGGATGTAGTGGCTTTTGCAACAACCTGGATGTAACTGGAAAAATTATTCTTCTAAGCAAAATATCATAAGAATGGATAGACAAACACATGTACTCAATACTCAATACAA
>CAUYQV010050700.1:0-33652 GCA_963574575.1 Galagoides demidoff
CAATTGAACTTTTCTAGAACTAGAATATAAATGTTTTGATACAACGACTAAGCAAATGACATGAAATTTATGTTAACCAGCTTGATGAAAGTATTTCAAATTGTATATGAAAACAGCACAATGTACCCCATGTTTGCATTAGTGTATACAGCTATCAATTAATAAAAAAAAAAAAAGAAAAAGAGAAATGAATCAAAAAGACTTTCCCTGCCTGCCTTGGGGAGTACTTCAAGATGTTGTGCAAATGTAAATTTCAGAATATTTAATGAGTGCCCATTTTATACCAAGCACTGAGATAGACAGGTTGATTCTACTGTAGGGCAACATTAATACCTCTTCTTCCCAGCCACAGCCCAGTCACCAGTAAGTCAGAGTGGACAGTGCTGTTTGAAGAGGGAGAGGACTGTAAGCTCATCCAAAATGCCCAAAGCAGTGGACCAGCTATCTTACCTTCTAACTTATCCACAGATTTATGTATAAACCATCTCTCTTACTCATTTCTCCTATCATGCTAATATATGAGCTTTCCCTCGCCTTTTAAGCTGATAAGTTCTAGGGATGGACGAGAGAATTGGTTCATCCCATCAGTGAACGCTTGCTCAGGACATGGCACAGTCCACTCTGTGAGAGCTGTCACATCCTAGCAAAGGAGGCAGAAATGAAAATAGGTCCTTGTAGCATGCAGAAGTACAGTGTGGCCTTTCCCCCTGGGTCCCACATATAATTCATTAGCCAGTCCCATGGCTTTACCTCCAAAGAAATCCTGAATCTATCCATTTCTCCCCAGCTCACTGCGATTTTCTCAATCCAAACCCTTGTCGCTCTCACCACAGCCTTCCAGCTGGTCTCTATACAGTGGATGGAATAGTCTGATAAAAATCAGATCATATCCTTCTCTGGAATGCTCCAATGGGCTCTTGTTAAACTGAGATGAAAACCTAAACTTTTCATCACAGCCTATAAGGCCGCGTAAGCCCTTTCCTGGCCTGTTGATTTTTATCTCTTACCTCTCTCATCCTCTCTCGCTCTGCTGAGGCCACACACAGCATCTCTGTTCCTCTGGCATTTCCCATTTGTTCTGACTTTGGCATCTATTCACCTGTTGTTTTCTGAAATACTCCACCTCCCTGCTCTACATCTTTATGTGAATGGTTCTCTCTCACCATTCCGGCACTGAGCCCGGGGTTGCTTTCCAAAGCCACTCTTCCCTCACCACTCTAGCCAAAGCGGTAAAAGCAGCTCCAGTCTTCTCCGTCCTCTACACGTCACTGTGTTTTATATCCCCATCCCCACGTTCCGTGCATGTGCTTGCTAACCGGTTTGTTATTCTTATCCCATTGTAACGCACACCATCATCATCTCTTACTCTCTGAAGACTTGTCTGTTTTGTTCATCTCAAATGTATATAATAATATTTCTGGTGGTACCTTATACTCAATAAATATTTGTTGAAAAAAAAAAAAAAATAATGAACACAGAGGATAAGGAAGTACCAAGAAGAAGAAGTGACTAACTCAAGAAAAAAAAAAGATAGATTTTTTCTTTTCCCCCAATTCTACCTTTGTTCCTCCTCATTACCTTGCTTCACAGCTGGAAAGCACAGTCTCAGGCCTTGTGTGACACTTGGAGTCTGCGGTGGGGTGTGGGTGGGTGGTTAATTTATCGCTATTTACTTGTGGGTTGCCTATACCCGATATGGGCAAATCATGGTTTTGGGTTCCACGGTTCAGTTGTTTTAGTTGTAGAGATGTTTATCTTTCTTAAAACATTTGCAATAGAAAGAAAACATTGGCATCTTTGGAGGAAAATATGTCATTGGCTTCAAGAGTCAACTAACAATTGGGTGCATGCAGAGAGCGAGGTCCTCCCGATTGTCAAGTTCCGCTCGGAGAAATTCGGCAAGTTAGTGCGTAGTGTGCTGCTTGGTGACACTGAACATCTGGTGGGCCAGGTGAGGAAGAATGCAGTTACAGTTTTATTCTTTTTAGCATCGTGTTAAATTGGCCATGAAGCCAGGGATGGTGCAATTGAATTATAAGAGGTCTGAAGGATTAAATAAAAATCCAGAAGACAGGTAAGGTGTTTGGCTCAAGGTGGGCTAGAGTCTAGTAGGAGCTGAAACATGTTTATAGAACAGTGAGTGGAGAAGATATCTTCTTCACTCATAATTCACCTCATTTAATACGGGGAGATGGGGTCATGGGGTTTGCCCTTCTTGGAAGGGTGACTTCCTTTGGAAAACAGGGTATTTCCTTCTGAAGGGTCGTGGCTGATTCCCTTAAATATTGGTGGCATCCAGGTGTGCTGCTGGATGGAACGTGTTATTGTCCTTTCTTGTTTTCTTACTTGTGGTTTTTCTGTCTGTCCTTTCTCACCTTATCCTTTATGTCCAACAGCTGGACAGGATAAATTAAATTATAGCTTGTTTCCGAGCCGTGGCCAACGTGTCCGTCAGGAGGGACAGGCTCAGCTGGCCAACTGAAAGGTGGCAGAAAAGCCATTGCCTTAATCACCTTTTTTATCAAGCCCCTCTTTTCTGCTGGCTCAGTGAGAAGCCAGTAGATTGCCACAGACTGGGAGGCTTCAATGACCGATATTCCTTTTCTCACAGTTCTAGAGGCTGGATGTCTCAGATCAAGGTGCCAGCAGGGCTGGTTTGTAGGCAGCTGCCTTTGCTCTGTGGCCTCTCCATGCGCCTCTCATGTCTTTTCACAGGGACACCAGTCAGGTGGAATCTGAGCCCAGCCTCATGACTTCATTTAACTTTAATTACTTTTGTAAATGCCCTACCTTCAAGGAAAGCCGGGTTATGGGGCTAGGGATTCAACGTATGAATTTTTGTGGGTGACTAGGCACAATTTAGTCCCTAACAACTATCAGACTCTTGAAATGTGGTTGGCCCACATGGATACGTATGTGCTCTAAGTGTGAAATGTACCCCAGATCTTTCGCCATTCATTTTTTTTCATCATTTCATCACTTGTCACCATACACGAGGAACAGAATGCAAAGCATCTCATTAATACCTTTTCAAATATTGATTACGTGTCGAGGGATGATCTCCTGATATATTGAGTTAAATAAAATATATTAGTAAAAATACTTCCACCTGTTTCTTTTCACTGTTAGCAGTGTGGATACACCAAAAACTAAAACTAAAATTGCATTTGCGGCTTGCATTAGGTTTCTGCTACAGAGTGTTTGTCCAGAAACCCTCTGACGGCTGACGCAGCCACCCCTTGCGTTTAGCGGGAAGGTCGCCCTCTGGGACCTTCTGTTGACTGCCTTCCCGGGCCATTTGACTCCTTTCCCTCTCCTGGCTTTCTGAGCCTCCTCTTGGGCTCAGTTGGCCATTTCATCCAGTGGTGCTGGGGTGTGGGGTGGAGATTCGGGTGGCCGTGGGCAGAGCGGCTTTCGGGTATGGAACTGAAGGGAGGGAGGGCCTCGCTCTGCCTCTTGCTGTGGTCTGGCCAGAGTGGGAGATCTTCCCCGCTCTAGAGTGCTCATTTCAGCATAGCTATCGTGTGTGTGTGCTACAAGGTCTATCTCTTACTCTGCTTTCAGTTGTTTTGACAAAAGTCCAGTTTGGGAATGTTTCAGGTCCCAGGGAGGAGTTAATGAGTGAGGGAAACAAACCCAGACACAAGTAACACAGGGACCTGGACCTCAGTTTGTTCCCACCAGCAGAGGGTGAAGGAACGGGGCTGGGGGTCGGGGGAGAGGAACAGCACCTGGGTAGTGTTCAAGGCCAGGCAAGGTGCACCTTAGATGTGTTATTTCGTTTGGTTCTTTTAATCATCTCATATTATTCTCATTTTACAGATGGGGAAACAGAGACCTGGGGGATTTAAATAACTCCTTCAGTGTCACCTGCTGGAGAGTCACAGGGCCCGTATGTGAGAATGAGTCTATCTCACTCTCACTATCATTGTGTGGTCCTGGAGTTAAAAAGGGAACATCTGCTGGAGCACGTGGGGACTCTCCTGAGGTGTATTTGGGTCCTGGGAGGAAAGGAGAGGAAATTCTAGGCTGGAGGCTGACATGGAAAACGTGTAGAGACAGGACCAATGCAGGACCAGTCCAGCCAGGAAAGGGAGCCTGCCTTCTGCTTCTTATAAAGTTATCCTCCTCTAAGTCTTCTGCTCGATGTTCTGGGTTGGGGGACATTGGGACTCAGCAAGGTCCTATAGGCACCATCTCATGGTCTGCTCATCCCGTTGGGTTGTCTATGGGCCTTTCCCTGCTGGGCTTACTCACCGGCTTCGTCTAAGGTCTTTTTTGAGGTTTATTACTTCCCTGTCCATATACTTGATGCTCTTCAGCGGTTTGTCTGGAACCTAAGGAGAGGATGAGAAGTGACAGTAAGGGCATTCTGATACACCTGTCACACATGGAGACCGGCTGCTATAGGAGCCTCATGTGTTCATTTGAGATGTCCAGCCAGGTTTGGGGGGTCCTGGGCAACACAAAGGCCATCTCAACACCAAAGAGAGGCCCATGCCACATGGTGGACACAGCAAGGGCTTTGGAGACAGGTGGATCCAAGCTCTGATTCTGGTTCTGCCTGGTGACCAGCTAGCTGTGTGATCGTGAACAAATTAATCTTTTTGGGCCTCGATTTTTCCACTAGAATGGGAGAATAATTCCTGGTTTGTTTTGAGGATTAAATTATCTTCCAAATTCCTCATTCATAGCAGGTAGTTCATAAATGGAAGCTACTATTATTAGCATTGCATTGAAAGTAAAAAAAAAAAAAAAGCATTAAAAATAGTTATTGTTGGTTGAGCAGGATGGTTCATGTCTATAATCCCAGCACTCCAGGAGGCTGAGGCAGGGGGATCGCTTGAACTCAGGAGTTTGGGACCATCCTGAGCAAGAGTGAGAACCTGTTTCTTCTAAAAATAGAAAAGCTAGCTGGGGATGTCGGGTGCCTGTAGTCCCAGCTACTCAGGAGGCTGAGGCAAGAGGATCGCCTGAGCCCAGGAGTTGGAGGTTGCTGTAAGTCATGATGACACTGGTGCACTTTAGCTTGGAATCATAGCAACAGAGTCAGACTCTGTTTCAAAAAGAATAAATAAATAAATTATGGCATTAGCAGCTGATTTGGAAGGCTGAATATGAACAATAAAAATATGGAAATTGATTATGTTTTCCCTGATCCTTTCCCAACAGCAGGATTTTACAAGTGAATTCTGCAGATGATTGTTTGTGGGTTTCTCTTCTCCTTTCCTCTACTCATTTGCCGTAACTAGAGGTTGATACCAGTTCAACATAAGGAAGATAGTTAATTTAACAATATTTTAACATAAGAGCCATTTTACTCGGCCCCTCATTTGGAGAAACAATAATCAGAATGTGATCTGGATTATCTTGTCTTGAAGTTAGCTCTTGCATTTCAGGATTTATTTTTTTGAGACAGAGTCTCACTATGTCACCCTTGGTAGAGTGCCATGGCGTCACAGCTCACAGCAACTGCCAACTTTTGGGCTTAAGCAGTTCTTTTGCCTCAGCCTCCCAAGTAGCTGGGACTACAGGAGCCCACCACAATGCCTGGCTATTTTTTGGTTGTAGTTGTCATTGTTGTTTGGCAGGCCCTGTCTGGATTTGAACCCGCCAGCTCTGGTGTATGTGACTGGTGCCCTAGCCGCTAAGTTACAGGCAATGAGCCCATTTCAGGATTTTTTAAAATATTAAGAAATTATGGGAAAATGGGTACCCTCAGATAAAGCTAGAAGGAGAATAAATTATGGTAACATTTCAGAAAGGTAATTCATTAATGCACATCAAATGCCTCACTTAAAAGTGACCCAATAATTCTGTTGTCAAGCATCCTAAGTCAATATGCCTGCATGAGCACAGAGGTTCATCAACAAAATTGTTGACGAGAATGCTGCTTGTACTAGCAAACTATTGGAAACCAACGCAGAAGACAGGTTACATAATTACAGTGCATTTAAACAGTGGAATATGATACTTCAATTAAAGGTAATGGCAACATAATGATTTAAGTATATTTACTGATATACAGACAAGTCTGAGTTCTAACATTTATAGTGTGGTTCTGTTCTTATTTTCGGAAAAATAATCTACATGAGTATACAAGTTTCAGAGACAGGGAAGGATATAGCCCCCCACCTGCAATGATGCTCTCTGGGAGTGGGATGGCAAGTTTTATTTCTTTTTCTTAGGCTGATGTGCATGCCCTAAGACTTTGAGAATATTGATTAGTTACATGATAAACAGAGAGAAAAGATTAAAAGTGGAAGGTGAGGGGTGTAGTTGTGTTGAAGTTGACTGGTGTTTGTGGCAGGGTGAGTGGGAGGTGGTGGGTGAGAGGGGGGTGGAGGGAAGGGGTTGCGTCTGCCTTGCCTGATTCTCTACCATTTTTCTCCTGGGCTGGTCAATTCACGTCCCCAGGTACAGCAGCTCAGATTCAGGGTGAAGCGTCCATGGCAGTTCCCCAGAGCATTTGTTTTTTTTTTTTTTTTTGAGACAGAGCCTTAAGCTGTCCCCCTGGGTAGAGTGCTGTGGCATCACAGCTCACAGCAACCTCCAACTCCTGGGTTCAAGCGAGTCTCCTGCCTGAGCCTCCCAAGTAGCTGGGACCACAGGTGCCCACCACAACGCCCGGCTATTTTTTGGTTGCAGCTGTCATTGTTGTTTGGTGAGCCATGTTGGATTCGAACCCACCACCTTGGGTGTATGTGGCTGGCGCCTTAGCTACTTGAGCCACAGGTGTTGAGCCTCCCCAGAGCATTTGTAACTGTAGCTAGTGCTTGCCACTTAAGAGAGTACATGGTATGCAAAAAAGTACCTGGGTAGCCTTTAGCAAGCTCAACTGTCTGTGAAACAGTGAAATTGTTTACAAACTTTGTCTCTTTAGCTATTATTAGTAATGAATCACAGGTAATATATCCTGCTCAGCTCAATATAGCAGAGTGTTTCAACCCTTTGTCTGAATTATTATTATTTTTTTCACCTGGGCTGGAATGCAATGGTGTGATCCTAGCTCACTATAAGACTCAAATTCGTGGGCTCAAGTAATCCTCCTGCCTTGGCCTCCTGAGTGGCTAGGACTACAGGTATGTACCACCATGCCTGCCTAATTTTTAATTTTTTTTTTTTTTGTAGAGTTGGAGTCTTTCTTTGTTGCCAAGGTTGGCCTTACCTTGAACTCCTGGTCTCGAGTTATCCTCCTGCCTCGGCTTCCCTAAGTTCTGGGATTGTAGGTGTGAGTCACCATGCCCAGATCCTTGGCTGAAAATTGATGGCAGACCCATCAGCTTTCCTCTTGAGGGATGGATGGAGAGATAGACCTCTGAGGACACATGTAAGGATCCCCAGGAGCACTTTCTCAGCCTCTATTCACCCTCCTTGATATCAGCTCCCTGGGTAGGCCTTTTGCCTCTCCCTCTTCAGCACTTGTACCTTGTGGGGATACTTACAGTGCCAGCAACAGGGGTGGCCCTGAATGACTGACGCTGAACAGCACAGCCCATCCCCTGTCCCTATGACCATCGGGGATGGTCATGTGACCACAGGTGCCCTGAATGACTGATGCTGAACAGCACAGCCCACCCCCTGTCCCTGTGACTGGTTCAGGGATGGTCATGTGACCCATGAGGTCAAATGAGATACAAATATTTTCCAGGGGTTTCTAGGAAGCAGAATTCCTAGATCTTCTAGGACACACAGATAGAAATGTTCTCCTTCCTGACTCTGACCAGGGAAGAAGATAGCCTGTAAGAGTTGCTGGCAGCCATTTTGCGCCCACGAGGGGGAGTTGGCTGAGGGCTCAGAAGATGCTAGAGAGAGGCAAAGAGGAGAGTCAGAGAAAAACTTGTCACATGGTTCCTTGTTTAACTGATTAAGCTTCCCTAGAACCTGAAGTTTTCATGAACCTTTCCTTTATTATTTAAAACAGCTTAAATTAGGTTTTTTATTACCTGCAGCCACAATATTCTATGTGAAATGTGCCCCTCTCTTGAGAGTGCCACAGCAGGTGGGAGATTGAGGCTTACTTCAGCTAGTCCTTCATCCTCCAACCACCCCTTTTGAGAGATCAAGATCAGATGATCCCCATTCCGGTTCATTTTGCGGTGAAAGCAGTGACATTGGATTTGTTGAGATCCAATATTTGAAACCAAGGCTGCCTCTCTTTCTAATCCTGCTTTCCCTCCAGCTCCTTGTTGTCTCTCTCCTGCAGGACCAACATAACTTTCTGAAAGATGTTGTGAACATTTATAAACAAAGGAAAAAATAAGCATATGAAAATGTTCCTGCCAGACAATTTGAAAATGCACATTTGAGACCCCGTTTGAAGCCACAGTCATGTACTTATCACTCTCCTAAATATCCTAAGTTTCACCCTCCTCATGAAACCACTGCGGTAGTGCCCAACTTTGAAGCCTTTTCTTTTCTAGTGTCATGTAATGCGCTGGGGATTCACATCTCCGTGCAAGCATGCATCTGCGCCGGCTGGGGCTGGTGCTGCTCAACTGGCCCATGTGGCAGCAGAGCCACAAGGCGTCACCAGGAAAAGGCACGTCAGGACCAGGCCAGCATTTCAGTGGATTCTCAGGAAACTGCTTTTTGCTAAATTATAATGATAATTTTATAATTTTAAGTTAGAGGGTCCCAGCCTTTTTGGCACTGGGGCTGCTTTCACGGAAGCCTGTTTATCCACAACGTGGGCGGGGGAATGGTTTTGAGATTTTTCAAGGGCATCGCATTCATTGTGCACTTTATTTTTATTGTTATTACATTATAATGTATAATGACATCATCACACAACTCACCATAATGCAACCTCTCTGCTAATGATAATCTGTATTTGCAGCCGCTCCCCAGCACCACTGCCTCAGCTCTACCGCCGATCACTAGATGTTAGATTTTCATAAGGACCACGCAACCTAGATTCCGCACGTGCAGTTTACAGTAGGGTTTGTGCTCCCGTGAGAATCTGCTGCTGCTCATCTGACAGGAGGTGGAGCTCAGGCCATGATTCCAGTGATGGGGAGGGGACAGCCAAAAATACAGATGACGCTTCCTTCACTGGCCAGCCAGCCACTCACTTCCTGCCGTTCAGCCCATTCTTAACGGGCCACAGACTGGTACTGGTCCATGGCCAGGGGGCTGGAGACTACAGATATACATGTCATAAATCCGTACATATAAATGTCATTTTATAATTATAATTTTGTCTAATTACAAATAAATAAGCCAGCAGTAATAACTGGTAGTTAGGACATTTACAAACATCACCCAATATTAATACAATAAAAAGTTTATAAAGAATTCAGAAATCATTCTGTTTAAAACCTTTCTAGAGGGCAATTTAGACTTACGTATGACAAGCCTTAAAAATACATATCTTCTTGCCCTAGCAATTTCACTTCTAGCCAAGGAAATAATGTGGCAAGTCTGAAAAGATTTATCCACGAGGAGATCTATCACAGCAGTGTGAATAATAGTGAGAAACACCTGTGTGTCCAGCAATCAGCATCGGGGGGAATAAATTATGGTCACTTCAGACTGTGGCTGATGATGGATTTGAGCCCTGGTGCTGCCACTTACCGTTGCTACAGATGTTTATTTACTAATGTGGAAAGGTGATAATGAAATCATTTTGAGTGAAAATGCATTTTAAAAATGGAAAGAGATTAGATCATAGGGGAGTTTTAAGATCTATGTTTGTAAGATCTATATAGATTTCTAGAAATTTATGTTTTTAATACAAATTACACTTTAAAATGTTGATCTACGGCAAGGCATAGCTATAATAATGTAAGAGGCTAGAAGTAAACACAACCAATTGTTAATAGAGATGTTAACTCAGAGTGTTTGATTGTAGGCAATTAAACAATGTTTTTTTGTTTCATTATCTTTTTTCCTTAATTCTTCTGCAATTCACATATATTAATTTTAATGACATAATCATGTTTTTCATCTTTACAGAGCAATTTTGAGTAATCCTCCCAAGGTAGGCAAAATGTAAATGTCTAATGCGGATTTAAATTGAGCCATCCAAGAGTCTGGAATGATGTAAGTTAATAGTTTATTTTAACACCCTGTATCAGGCAGGGTCTAGGCAGGAAATCAAAGCTCATGTAGTTCAGCAGAAGGAATTTAATATAGAGGAGCAGTGACAAAGGTGTTGGAAGATCCGAAAAGCCACATAAAAAAGGCGAGGCAAGCTAGAGATTAGCACAAGAAGGAACCTCTGCTACCTCCAGAGCTGAAGGGACTGAGGAAAGAGGTGGCCTTCTGAAGCCCTAGGGTCAGGCCACCTGGCACAAGCTGGACTCATGGAAGAGATTTAGCTTCAGCTGCAGGTGCCACCACAAGCTGAATGAGAGAGGGGAAGAAATACTCTGGTTTCTTCGTAACTCCCATGACTCCAATTTCCTGCTGGTGCCTCTTGTTGGCTGAACCTACTTGGAAGCCAGTGGGCAGGCAGGGGCACCTGGGAATTGGTGTTTGCACAGATCAGCCCCTTGTAAGGAGCAGGAGCTAGAAATGAGGACTTAAAGCAATGGTTATTGTTACAGCTTATGCAATCACCTAGGCCTCTGCTGCTTTTGGGCTATAAAGCTTGTTCTCCTTTTAATTTAATTGAAGACCTCTTCACAGATGGTAACTTTGGATATCCCTTTTCTTTTGATCCTCAGCACAAGATTCCCAGAGTTTTCCATGGATTAGATCTATGTGTCGATTTGGGACTCACCACCCCTCCCCTCCCCTTCCTTTCCCTTCTCTTCTCTCTCTCTTTCTTTTCTCTCTCCCTTTTTCTTCTCTTTCTCCCTTCTCGTCCTCCCTCTCTATCTCTCTCCTCTCCCACACCTTCCTCTCTCTTTCTCAGAATCACCCAGTTTCTTTCTCTAGAGAGTATTGTATATTACAGCTCACTGTGATCACCTCCTCTCCTGTGAAAACATACCTATACTGCATCTCACACCTGTGGGTCCTTACGCTTTTGACTGACACTGACTCAGGTGTCTCCCTGCCCAGGTAACACATTGGTAAATACAATTCCACATTCGAGATTTTATTCTGGTTATGAGATTAACTCATGAACATTGCTCACAATCAGAAAAAGATTAAAAAATTAGGAAAAAATAAAAACCAGGTATAACCATCATTTCCGTGGATGTCCCTTGTTTTGGACTCTGCGATGACTCCCACCCTGGTTGTGTAAAAGATTTGGAACAGTTGCTTTTTCTGTCCCTGCTTCCCATGGATGTGTCACTGGCCTCCAGAACTTTCCGTTTTTCCACCGCTCTGCAGAGCATGGGTGATGACTCCATTCTTTGTTTCCTGGAAAACAAAGCCAAGCCTCTGCCCCGCCCACTTCTGTAGCATGTATGGACTGTGTCCTTCCTTTGACTGACTAAATGAGTTTTTGGGAACAGGATGGTGAGAAACTCCATGTGACATCCTGTAATGTGTCAGGTTAAGAGCTGAGAAGTGGGAAAGGGGGGCAGTGTGGTGAGTGCACAGTCTCACAGTGAAGCCTTAGGTGGGGATGGTTTCATGGCAGGAATGCTCACATTTAAAATTTGTGTGCAGGGACTGTTTAAACAGTAATATTCAGAAGTGATATGGTTTACCCTGACAGCTGAGAAGTGGGAGGCGACAGGAAGGAAGGTAAAGAGCTTTGTTGTATGAGACACCCAAGTTTGACTCCTGGCTTTGTTCTTAGGAGTTGAGCACATTTGAGCACGTTGCATTCACTCTTCAAGTCTCAGTTTCCCCATCTGTGAAATGGAGCTAATGCCAATCCTACCAATCGCATGACTGTTCTCTTTAATGCTATGCATTGTTCAAAGTGTGCTCTTTTGTGAGTCTTCATCATATTATTATTGTCACTTTATAGTGGAGGGTTAGGTGGGTGAATATTGTGTGCTATTAAGGGTCAAAGCCTGGATTTTAACTCAAGTTCAAGTGACATCTCTCTTGGTACCGTATTCCTCCTCTCTCGCTCTGCCTCATACCATTTTGCACAGTGGAAACTAAGTAAGGGGCAACATTTGCTAGCTGTTGATTTACAGATAGTACCTCTGAAGCTCTTCCACTGAATTTTGTTAGATTTCATCATAAAGAATTTTACATGGCAGAAAATCAGAATGATTTGTGGAAGGTCACGGCCGGAAAGCCAATCTTCTGAATATCTGTTGTTCTCTGTGTTTTATGAAAGAATGTTCCAAACTCATCTTTGTTATTCCTTAAAATATGATCTACTTCCTAGAATCAGATTAAGATGGAAATGAATCCACGTGAAATGTGCCTGGGCTGATACAGACGTCAGGGGAACAGCTGGGACACTCTGCCGAGTGGTGAAGGGGGAGGGAGGCTGTTTGGAAGGAGAACACCGAGGAAGCAAGCAAGATGATTAACAAATTTCAGACTCATTATAGAGAAGCTGTAAAGAAGGGAGGCGGGAGGGAGTAGGTAGGAGCATGGTGAGAGTGTGCCTGTGAGCCCAGAGACCTGATGTTTAAGCTTTGGGTGGTTTCATGGCAGCAATGGGCATTTACCTTTGGGGAGAGTGAGTTTTGGGTTTTTGCATAAGGATATAAGATAGGTACCTACCTACATAATGATACCCTGAATCTCATCCACATGCAGACCCTTCACACTAAAATAGAAAATGCCCTTTTCAATTCTTTAAAGGCTCTTTTTGCTGAAGGCAGGTTGCGTTCTCCAGAGAGTATTTTGACTCAACCTCCCTTTTCCCCTCCCATCTTCTTATGGAACCAGGAGAAAGGAAGTTGGAAGCCAGGGGGTCAGACAGGAGGGTCAGCAGAAAAGGGGACTGTCCTCAGACGGATGAGCAAGTTCTAGGCTGAGAACTTAGGGAGACACAGTAGCAGGGTGCTCTGGGAGGATGAGGCGGGATGAGGAGGACAGACATGGAAAGACAGCTGCTGATATCCAGCTCCTGGCATGGGGGAAGGTCGTCTTCAGATGTCAGTGGAGCGGGACAGCCATGTGGAAATGGTGCTTTGGGAACAAAGGAAGGGCCTGGGCTTCCTGCTGATGCTCAGAGTTGGAGCTTGGGTGAAGTTGGGAAATAAAGGAAGGGCTCTTGCTGCCAGGGCTGGAGAAATGGGGGCCCTCAGAGCCTACGAGCCACTGCCTGTCATATAGGTTTTTGTTGTTTGTTTGTTTAAAATGATGTCTTGGCCAAGTTTTGAGATCCCAGCTAGATCAGGACCTAATGAAGACCACAGCCTCTTCCTTAATTGGGTTCCTGGGCCACTGTGCAGCTGCCCCCATCACCCCAGGACCAGGGGCCAGTCAACTGGGGACAGCCCTGATGGTATCTAAAGGGCAGAAGGAACTCCTGAGAAGGGAGTGGGATGCCTTCAGAAAGGGGATTGTGTGCCTGGCAGACAAAAGCCACAGCAGAGGAAGGAGGAAAAAGAAGAGGAAGAGAAAGAGGAGGAGGAGGAAGAAAAATCTGGCTGAGATATTTCAAGAAGGAAGGCAAAGTGTTTGCCCCTCTAGGCAGCACACGAGGCTGGGTGATCACGGTCTTTCCTCCTCAGCACAGTTGATGTCTGGGACAAAACCGCTCTTTTCTGTGTGCGGAGGGTTGAGCCTCCACCCACTTCCATGTCAGGAGCATCTCTCCCCCAAGTTGTAACAATCAGAATGTCCCCGGACATCACCCAGTGTCCCCTAGGGGGCAAAATCGCCCTCAAGTGAGAGCACCCACTGAATTAACCCTGCGCGGGGAGGGGAATGTTTTTATGAGAACTCCAGTTTAAATACTGGCCACAGCCCTGGATTTGAGGGGAAATTTTTGAGAAACCCCCGAGCGTTCTGAAAAAATAAGCAGCCAAATAAACATTCCATCTAACGACCTGCAATTTATCTGTTCATCAGTCCTGCTTCCTTCCTCCCTCCTAGAGACATGTTTTGAAGGAAAAGTCTATTGAGTTCTGTGAGGGTGTTTGCCATCAGCAGGGTGCCCCCACCAGGATCCTGTTTTTCTGTGTTCATGGTTCTATCTGTTCTCTGTGTTGGTGCGGGAGGAATAAAGAACTCCATTTTCTGCCCTTGATGACCATTTTGAATCTCGCTAGATAGGCAAACGTGGGCCATTATTTCTCCCTGATGTGTGTTTTTGGGACAGACTCCCCTGCTTTTCCCACAGCAGACATTTTATTCATGTGGCCTTATTTAATCTTCAGGCCAAGCCCATGAGGAATTCTTATTCTTATTTTGCTGAGAAGGAAACCCAGCATCTGAGAGATTCACAGGTGGGGAGTGGGGGCGTTCTGCCTCTTACATTCCTTGCTGCCCTCCCCCACCCGTGTATGATCCCGGGATCCACAAAGTCTGCATGGCCCCCCCATGGGCACTTTTGTAAATAAAACTTTTATGGGGACACAGTCACCCTCATGTATTTACTATTGTATGCAAATATTATCCTGTTACAACGGCAGAGTCGAGTTGTGTCAGAGACTGCAGGGCCTACAAAGCTGAAATGTTTACCATCTTACAGAAAAAGTTTACTAACCCTGAGGGAATTCAAGTCCTGTTGACTTCATGTCTGAGAGAGCTCGCTAATCTGTCTTCCCTTCAAACCCACTATTGTACTTCCCAAGCTGCTGACAGGCACTGTGGACCCTCAGCTGGGCAGTAGGCAGCCTCCCAATCATCTCTCTCCATTCTTCTTTCCCTTACCCTTTGTCTATACTGCAGACCCGTCCAAAACGCATACCTGGTCTCATGACTCTCTTGCCTGACACACTTTAAAAATGGTCCTTATTGTCTTCAAAGTCAAGTCTGAGATCCTTCCAGGGAACTACACAGCTCTGTGTGATCTGGTTCCTGCCTTTTGAGGTGTCTTGCCTTGCTCCCCTGTCCCAATGTCTGTGGTCTAGTCACAAGAGTCTCCTTAAAATGTGTCGTGTGTGCCACGCTCCTTCAAACCACAGTGTGTTTGCACCCGCTCCTCTCTTTCTGGAATTCTCTCATGCAACTTAAACTTGTTAGCTCTGGCTTACCCTTTAATTCTTTGCTGGGATGTGTTCCTCAACCTCTCTGAGTCTGGCAGATTGTCACATAAGGATGCACAGGTTGGACACTGCACGACTCAGAACATGACTCACATTTTAGTTTATGTGAATGGGATATCTCTTTAGAGATTGGTGGTCAGTGGGACAGAGTCACCTACATTGGCAAATTACTAAGGAATTGCTCCATGTCAGCGTCGTGCTAAACATTTTGCATCCTCAGTCTCATGTGCTTCTTCCAACAACTCAAGAGATGGTTATTAATAAGCCCCTTTTACAGAAGGGGTAAGGGAGTGTAGATAAGGTTGTTCATGGTCACACAGCTGGTCAGGTGTCAGAGCCAAGACTAGAACCTCAGTCTCCCTGCATTGAAAACTTGGGTCCTTAGTCATTAATACTCCCTGAAAATTTAGTCTTGCAATCCTTTGGGCTAGAGGGAAGAACAACATTATTCCATTGTGTGCTTCTTAAAATCTTGCCTGTTTTCTAAGAAGGATTTCTTGAGAAGGAAGATGAGTGTGAGGAGGGATTCTGGAAAAGTTCAGAGAGAAGGTGAACAGCTCCAGATAATAAAGGTGGAGTGATGTATAATGGAGGGTGATGAAGGGGCTTTGAGACAGGGAAGGGTGAAGTGGGGGGGGGCTTATATCTGGAAAACTCCTATGAGCTTTTAAAGGGATGTTTTATTGGTTTTCCTGGTGCAGGGTGCGATGTCACTTTCGTATCCACCTCCCCTGTGAAGCCATCAGTAAACCCCACATTATGCACTGGCACTTTGGGAGTGGGAATTATGCTCTGAGGTGCTTGATGAAGTGTGAGCTGGGCCCCAAGTTGGGCCAGGAGGAGCAGAGGTGGCAAGTGACGAATGTGGGGTAAGGAGAGAATGTGGAGTTAGGATCCAGCTCTGTGCCCTGCTACCTGTATGTCCCAGAAAAGCCATCTGGCCTGTATATGCTTTGAGGCGTGCTTTGTATACAGGGGTTTGTGACCCAAATAAGCCAAGGAAATACTATCACTATCACTGTAACTACAGTGGTAGTATCTGTATCTTTTACACATTGAATCATAAACTATAATCGAAAAATACAACTTGACTGAGATTATAAATACGATCCCAAATAAATGCATTAAGGGCAGATTAAGGCTGTCGTTGACCCGCAGGGGTCAGCACTGGTTGCGATGCAGTGACATAACAGTAGGTGGCGCTAGATGCCACAGCTTTCCCTCAAGTCCTGGTTTCTCTCCATCTCTTCCTGGGTCTTTCTCTTCCTTCTTTGATTTGATTGAAATGGAAATTAGCTGCCAGCATCAATGAGCCCCTGTCAGCCCTGGGACTGAGCTGGCACACAAGCAGCCAATGTGTTATCCGCTCAGTTAAAAAAAATTAATCAAATGCATTAATCTCATAAGCCCCTTGAAAGACTATTTATGAGGGGCCAGCATTCCAGCTGTCAGGCACCAGTGGCCAATGGGAATCCATGCGATGGGGCTAGGGGCTGCCCTTCAAAGTCCTGGACAAGCTTCAGGAAACCCAAGCCCCAGGATGTGACAACCATTCTATCCTGTGTTGTGCTGTTGTGCACCTTGCTAAAATGTTGCTTCTCTTTAATAATTATAGCACTGCCTCAGTTCTCAATGTCTTCCATGTCTGGAGATATGCTAGGTTCAAGATGGAAAAATGGGCTCCAACTTGAGTGCCAACCTGAGTCTACCCCATTTGAGTAGTCATGGCTGTCTAGAATCCCACAGTCCAATCTCATGTGTAGGGATTTCTGTGATCGATTAGCAATGTCTGTCATGGACCCAGAAGGGGACAGCAGAATCAGTAACACACAATTGCTCTTCCTGCAGGGGCAGAGGGCCCCTTTCTGGCCTTTTTTCATTGAATCCTCATGACCACCCCAAAAGTTGAGTGTATGATTATCACTAGCTCTGATTTATGATTGAGACACATGAGACCCAGAGAAATTAAATAACTTCCTTGAGGTCACCCAGGTGGTGGGAGCGAGAAACAGAAGCTCACCAGCCCTGTCGTCTGTAGGGGCCCCTCTATTGTTTATCCACATCGACATTCACTTCCTTTCTTGGAAATGAAAAAAAAATATTTGGCAATTTGTCCTGGAGACATGAAATTAGTAGTGACCCAATAAAGTCTCCTTTCACACCACCAAGGTGGTGGTAAGAAGAGAGTGTGTTTTGGGGGTTAAGTCCTCAGTGGCTTCAATCCATTTTCTCTCTCTCTGGGAGAAGATGAAGTTGACATCTCTGTAACAATCAAGTGAACTCCCTGAAGGTCCAAGGAAGCACAGCCTCCCATTAGCTACTGACTTTGAACCTTGTTTTTCACATAAGAAGTAAAAGTCGAGTTGAACTCATGCCACTGGTGAGGGAGAAAATAGCCAGACACAGAAGAGAGAGCAGGTTGGGGGTATATGGTGCTCAACCCTTGGGATGACTGGTGTGACTGTGGGGCTGCCTGGTTGTGAGTACTATGATGATGTCCCCAGGAGGCCATTCAGTGCCAATGCACAGGGGTCACATTATGAGGCTCAGTACAGGACAGGGACAGCTAAAGTAATTCTTAAATACCTGCAATGAGCTATGTATGTGACCTCAAGAAGGCACCATCGTTTTCCTCAGGGAGCTTGTGGTCTAGCTGGGGAGAAAGTCATTTAAATAGGTGATTCAACTACAATGTGGTAAAGTACAGGTTCCACACACGGTGTGGGGGCTGGAAGGGTTGCTGGCAGAGATCCAGACTGCACTCAGCACCAAAAGTGGAGGGCAGGGTGTGCTGGAGCTCAGAATACAACACCCCAAAGTATGGTGCCTTGGCATGCTGGGTACCTTGAACTGAAGGAGGTAGGGAGGGCCTTCGGGGCAAGGTCTCTCTGACCTCCTCCCAGGGTCTTCATGTGGTCCTGTCCCATACCTGGGTGGGGGTGGGGAAGGAGTGTCTTATAGACAGTCTGAAAAACTGAACAAACAGCCCTTGCTAAGTCCTACCTCATTTAGTTTGTTACTATTAGATCAGACCCCTTTTTGTCCAGTTATATTTCTCTGCCCACTACCCACTTATCTCATCAGGGTTAGCATAAAAAAATACAGTTTTCCCTGGATCTTGGGGGGGGTGGGTGTCTTCATTTCTGAAGACTCTTATGTCATGTAAATCTTGGTTAAAAAATAGATTTGTTATGCATGTCCCTTATTAATGTGCCTTTTGTCATAGGCATGTCAGCTACAGCCCTGGTGAAGGGTGAGGAAGGCGTTGCTTTTTCCCTGTAGGTGTTTCAGACAGAGGGAACCACAAGGAGATTAAGTGGCTGGAATGTATAATGTTGGGGGGACGGTGATGAAGGACCTGCTGTTCCCAGGCAGGAGAGAACATGCTGGTAATTCTGCTAAGATGTCACAAGAATCCATTTCAGCAAAATCTGCTTAGGGGTGAGGGTCTGGTGAATGTCTGAAGATGGAGTTTTATTTCTTTTTTTAAAATTCATTTAGGTTTTTTTTTTTTTTTAAATTGGCAGTATTTTCAAAAGGTTCAAAAAACACACCAAAGGGTAGGTAACTGAAATATGTTACTTCTACCTTGTCCTCAAACCATTCGTTTCTCTCCTTGAAGATGACTAGTGTTACTACATTCTTGTATATCCTTCCAGGGAGATGTTTACATAAGCAAACACACACACATATAAAAAATACACATGCACAAAAACATGTGCACGTTCTCTCCAACCAGAGGTATCTCCTTTTCATCCAAATACACACATGGCAGTACCGTCTGGACACTGACTCCCCTCCTATAAGAAGTAGATCTTGGAGCGTGTCTGAGTACTGATGGGGAGGAGGCTGGAACAAGATGATCGCAGGCTCCTGAGTCTTTGGAGCTTAATCTAAAAACAAATGGTGGCTGAGGGGCCATTGTCAATACATGGTCTAAAGCTCAGAGAAGAGAGGATGGAACTGGAGATTAAGGTAAAGGGTGATGAATTAATGATCAGAGAGGGAGATGGGGAAAGGGAGGAGAGGGAAGAGAGAGAGAGAGAGAGTGAGAGCAAGAGAGAGAGAAATGAAGGTGGGGTAAGGAGAGAGCAGGGGAGGAGATGATGCTAAGATTACTAATAAGGCCAAGGACTGATGCAAAGGAACAACTGTGAACTGTTTCTGTAAATAAAGTTTTATTTAACACAATTGCTGCACATTCATTTCTGTATCGTCTATGGTCGATTTTGTATTCTAAGGACAGAGCTGACTAGTAAGAACAGAGGTGATGAGATCTGCAAAGCCTAAACAGTTACTGACTTTGAAAAGTCAGCTGAGCCCTGATTTAGAAGAATGAAGCATGCTTCTTCTTGGACAAAATCTCAGTCGTAGATTCTTTTCAAGGACGGACAAAAATACTCCTGCAAAATAAGCAAGGGCGGTGATTCCAAACCTCATCCCATTAATGTGCCAAGGGTGCGGTGGCGGCTGGGGTCTTTTCCGTAATTCTTGCCATTTTCCCTCCAATCATGTTGTAGAAGATTGGACAGCTGAGAATGACAAAAGGTGGGGATGAAGAATTGCAGTCTATTACCTGGCTGCCGCCATGTAGGGACACGCTTAGCTTTCCTTTTGATTTAAAGAAAATGAATATGGAGTGAAATCCCAGACTTCTCTGTCTACAAAATTGCAAATAATCTATCTTTCCTTGTTTCTTAGTTATTTGTTGCGCATTATGGTGACGATGGCCGTCATTCATTAGGGCTGGCAGCTGTGTGGCAGGGGCAATGCCGCCTCCTCCTGACAGGAAGGTGGACTTCCGGGGACACCCACGGTGTCATTGAAGTTCTTCGTAGTTGTCATAACTTGGGGACAGGGTGGTCCTACAATGTACGAGCCATTGTAGTATTGTGCTTCTTCCCCCCCAAAGCTGTATCTGGTACCTATCTGGCAGGAGAGCTGAGACAGAGCAAGGTTGTTGTAGAAGCTTTTTTCCTTTTCCCCTCATGGAGATTTCAGGGCATCCCACATGCTGATCAGGATCCAGCTTTTTCTTTTTCTCTATAGCAGCCTGTGGTAGGCAGCCTCCATGATGGCCCTCAGTGATCCTGACCTCCTGGAATTCTCACCCTTGAGGAATCTCCTCCCCTGGAGGGTGGGCCGGACCCAGTAACTAACTTCTAGCATGGCCAAAGGGATTGGCTTACAGCATGAATATGGCTTGTGCCTTGGGCGCCTGCTCTCACCCTGGGGAAAGCCACTTTCAGGTTGTGAGTGCCCCTTTGGGAGAGGCCCATGTAGCAAGAAACTGACATCTCTAGCCTACGGCCAGTGAGTGAGCACCTGATGCCTGCCGAAAGGCTTCACGGAGAGCCAGGCCAGTGGACCCGATGGTGAGCCACATGGGTGAGTTTGGAAGTGGACCCTCTCTCAGCTGAGTCTTGAGATTACTGCTGCCCCAGCTGTCATGGCGACTGTGGCCTCAGGAGAGCTAGAGGCTCCTGGCTAAGTCATGCTTGGATTCTCGGCCCACTGATACTATGAGATAACCAATCTTTGCTGTCTTCAGCTGCTAAGTTTGAGAGTAATTTGTTACACAGCAATATACAACTAAAATACAGCCATAGAGAAATAGACTCCCCACAGGAAACAGTAGGTGATCCAGGTTACATAAACTCATTTAATTCCTCTTTAGGGTCTAGTCACAGGATTAATAGAACTATCTGTTTCACCTACTGGAGAGGAAAATGTGTTGGTCCAATTCAGGGTGTGAATTGGGCTGGGCATGACTTGATTACAAACAAGATCATCCTGTAACTTATCTGGGAGATACCACATGGTAGATTGCAATATGGAACAGCACAGACTTTAGACGCAGAAAGACATAGTTCAAACCCCAGCTCTGCCATTTGCTAACTGTTACTTTGGGCAAGAGCTGTTAGAAATACATGTTCTGAAATGCTCATTTCACAGGTAAAAAAGAAAAGTCACTATCAAGGCATGGAGGGGCAGAGTGAAAGGCCTCATGGAGACCCAGGCCAGTGGACCCGATGGTGAACATTCGGTAATCAAACTACTGGGTTGTTTGCAAGGTAGGAAGGCAGGGTAGTAACCTGGGACTTTAGATGCTACATCTTACAATCTTAACTTGTCTGGTGCACTTGGCCTTCTGGCTTCTAGTGTTTTCTTGTTTCACTTACATACACACACCCCCTCTGAATGGGAAATTCCTGCCAAGGGCAGTCAGGGCAGGCCCCTCAGTGGCCCCAGAGGTCCCCTGGGTGCTCTGAGCTAGCTTCGCTGGCCTGGTGACCAGTCTGGCACCTTTTATGTTGAGAAGATGTTTGTTCCCAGTTGTCCTCAAAGTGATCTTTCCAGCCACCGTGTTCTGGACGCTCAAAGCTGCAAAGAGTCACTGTTGATAAAAGAGCTTTATAAACATGAAACCAAAGTGCAACTATGAGGCCTCCTTTTGCCATCTCTTGGTCCCTCGAGGGAGGACATAATTCCTAGCATGCTGCATCTTCTAGTGCTCTGGCTTTAGCCTCAGGGTCAGTGGGGTCGGCAAGAGGAGTGAGGTCCGGGCACCAGCTTCGGCTTATATTCACCAGGCAAAAAGGAAGACAAGCAGCTCCGACTTAAAATACTTTTTGGTATATTCAGTGTACCCCTTCATTGTGTTCTGTCTTCCTATTTTAAACGCTGCTCACAAACACTGCTCTAAACAGCTACTCTTCTTACATCGTAAATTGCGTGTGTTTTCTCTCTCTCCTCTTCTGGATTCTGGCCTTGTGACCTGTGCGGGGAGTGTGGCCTTACGGCATTCCGTCTTTGGTCTAACCAAATGGAGCATGGTTTCTTGGCAGCTACTTGTTGAGTGAGTGGATGAAAATAAAATGGCAGTGTTGGCTGCTTTTCAATGTTTAGAATCAACTCAGAGTCAGAGCCTGGAAACCTGAACTGTGGGCCCAGAGTATGAATGCCAAGGATGCTGACAGGGTAGAAGCAGCAGTAAAAGACACAAGAAGAGCTGGCCAGGAAGACATCGCGCCTTCTACAAAGTGAGACGTCAAAGAAACTCTCTCTGGTGAATGGGGCAGTTCACCAACTCATCCTAGAAAAAGTGCTACCCGCCTCATTGTGGAATATTGTGGCCGTCACCACATGGCCAAGGGGAGTACTTTGAAGGTGACCATAATGATATTCAGCGGTGAGGTATGTAGCACTTTTGTCTCTAGGATAAATTCTAGAGCTTAATTGTCAATCCCGACAGGATGACGGCTCTGATGGCTGTTCCAGAAAACGTGTTCCTCGATTGCTTTGAAGGGTGACCTGGGTGTTGGCATCATGGCACAGCTTCCCAAGGGGAGTACCTTGAAGGTAACTGCAGTGATATTGGTGGAGTACTTTTTCTAGGATGAGTTTGCAAACTTAATTGTCTGACCTCATGTATTTTTTAAAAAAAAATTACAAAACTGACCAATAGGAGATCTAAAGGTAAGGTTGTTTTTGAAGAAAGAGGAGTTAGGGGTGGGGAATGGTGTAGGCAGGCAAGGGAGAGAGCCCCGTCTTTGATAGCAGAAAGTCATTCAAGTCTTACATGTATGCACTGAAAAGTACAGAGAAAACTTAAATAATTTAGAGTCATAGATCACTGGAAGAAAGAGCAAAATGCTTTAGAAGTGGCTGCCTTGGAGGGTGACATCTAGGAAAAGAAAGGCAGGGGACGAGGGACTCTTGTGCTGCATTAGAAGAGTTTGCATGTTATTTATTTATTTTTTTTGTCAACCTGTGTATGTTTTATGTTACTTTTCTAAAAACTAAAAGAGTTTGAGAGCCCTGGTTGCAATCAAAACACAGAGTCCTACTTTGCTACTTTGTCCCCGTGCAAATCAACAAGCACAACAAGCCTCCTAATATCCATGCTCATTTCAGCGTCAAGCCAAAATTAATTTGGAAAAGGAAATACAGCTGAGGAGCACAGTTAGCAACCTTAGGAAATTCAGGGAAATGTAATTGAGTAAGAATTATCTCCTTAATTACTTCTGACCCAATCAATAACCACGCTAGTTGAGAAACCACAGTCGCCACCCATGAGCATCAAGTTGCTGAGAAACGAATTGGGGTCCGGGCTTGTTTGAGAAAGCAAAACACCTTCCTCCATAGTCAGCAAACACGGCTCCTGGCGGGGAGCAGAGACTGGAGTAGACCGAGGCTTGCAGCCTGGGGTTGGAGAAATGAGCCCACCTGGCTTAGTAGTTGCACATGTGAAAGACTGAATGGAGGGGGGCCCTTCTCCAAAGAGGTGCAAGCCTGGATGCCCTTGATAGTGTCAGCTGCTCTTTCTCATGCCTTCCTGGGGCTAACCAGAGATAGAAGCGTCATGCAAATCAGGGAGAGGTGAACCAAACCCCATGAAGGCAGGTGAGGGAGCATTTTTTGTTGCAGAGCATAAGCTTTTTTCATGGGAGCTGCAAAGATTTCTTTAAAACCATCTCTATATGCTTTGGGAAGGAGGCAATGAGGATATTTGTCTCAGAGTGACCCTGCAGGGCGCAACCTTCTAGATCCATCATGGCTTGGGGGCTGGATCAAGATCCTATCTAAAGCTGAGGTTCAAGAATGACCCCTTTGCCTAACCTTGGGCAGACCTACCTGTTCCCATCACTGTTGGGGGCTCTTGACAATTGACTTCATGAGTCCTTCTCACACTTGGCTCCTTGCCCTTTGCTCTTCTGACCCAAGAACTTGTCAATTAATCATCCTCACTGCAAGACACATTGGATATTACTCTACTCAAAAATTTCTTCCTGAGCCCCTATTAGGGTCCTGGTCCAGAGCTAGGAAATACCCAATGAACTAGACAGTTGTAACTACACCAGATGATTCAGGCTGTGTGGGGGTGTGTGGGCACATCTGACCTCGGCAAGGATGGAGGGGCAGGAAGGGAGAGTGGCTTGACTTCTAAGTCTGAGCAGAGTCCTGATGGCCTGGGAATGCTTAGTATGTGAGATGATGGGCATGTTAATTAGCTTGGTTTAATCATTTCACTTTGTATACATATATCGAAACAGCATGTGGTACATCATAAATATACACCATTAAATACAATAAATAAATAAGAGGAGGGGGATGGAATGCTGGGCAGAGGGAACAGCATGTGCAAAGACCTGGAGGTGAGTTGAGAACTCGATACTAAAGGTGTTTTGGTCCAAGTGGAGCACACAAAGAGCTCTGGTTGCTTGGGGAGGGGAGTGAGGAGAGGTGAGGAATGAGGAAGGAGTGCAGGAAGGGCCTACTCATGAATACTACAAGAGAGCTGGGGTTTCATGCTGAGGGCACAGGGGGCAGGTGGTGCTGAGGGCTTTGAGTGTGGTTGCTAGGAGTCTCGCCCAGGCCTCTGGGATTGGGAGTAGGACACCAATTTGCAGGTAGGTGATCAAAGCCAAGTTATACTCTTGGACTCCAAGCCTGGGACACCTGCTGACTGGCAGCTGGACTGGGTATAGACCTGACATTCAAGTTCAGAGGGGAACACAGGCCCAGACAATTTGAATATTCCATCTCCCTGGCCACAGGGAGGGCTTGGTTCTTTTATGAGACCCAAATAAAGACAATGGCGTTTAGTCCCAGGACATGTACTGCAGCTATCGGAAAAGGAAAGATCTCCTTCCACTGGCCTCGCTCCTGTGGAAGGATGTCAGCTTAGAGCTCTTGGTGACCATACTGGCCGTCAACAAGGCAGAGCCTGTCTGAGAGTGAAGGCGACACAGGAGGAAGGGTACTCATTTAGAGGCAATGTTTGAAAGCTCGGACCTAACTGTTCCTGAAGGTAGTTTGCTTATGGAGTTTCTCTTAACCTTAGGTGATCCATTTTCTCTTTTACTTAGGCCACATTGAATTGGGCTTTTGTATTATTTGCAACTTAAAGGAGCTTGAGTGGATCATGGTATTGTTACCACATTGTTAATATTTTGTCAAGATGACTCCAAACTATACCCTAGGGGAGTAATACTATCTCCCTGTGGTTAAGCCGAAATCCATAGAAGATCTTTCATTTTAGAATCTCCAGAGATCATTGGAGCTGAGGAATTGATCCCCCGGCAGAAGACCTCCACCACACAACAGATAAACCAAAAGGCTGCCACTTATCTACTAAGTGTCTTACTAAGCGCTTCCTCTGTGCAACCTGCTTAGTTTAACACATCGTAACTCAATTCACCCTTGCAATACATTTTGTGGGATAGGACTGCTATTACCTCCATTTTACAGATTAGAAAACAGAGGTGGAAAGAGGTTTGATTTCTGGAGTTACATGACTCCCCAAGAGGGAGTCCAGAGTGAGGGACGGAGGTTGGTGTTCAAACCCAAACCCCTGTTTGGCTCCAAAGTCTGTACTTTCCCTGTTCCATCCAACACTCAGAGAAGCTGGAGGATTCAGGACAAGAATACACAGATCCCCACTTCCCAGCATGTCATCCAGCAGGTACATTAAGTCAGATGGATGAGGCATGAGATCTGGAGTTACATAGACCAGGGTTCACTGGTCAGGGTTTTGGCTAGTATGACATCTCTTTGAACTTGGCTTTGGGGGTGACTGAAGAGCCTATATTATGGAGTTGTGAGGGAGAGTCAATGGGCTAATCAGTGTGTGAAGTTCTCAGGAAAGAGCCACGTTTATGGGGACTCTCAATAAACATTAGTTGTTAATGTAATTGTTATAATTAATAAGCTGTGATATTAATGAAAGTGTGAATCGCAGGTGAGCTGCCATAGGACCACAGGCGAGTTGAATTATAGTGGCCGTCGGTCCCATCAGTGAAATAGGGTTATTATCTGCCTTTTGCTCATGACACCAGGGTGTTATGAAGATTAATTAGAAGTTTTATAATGTGCTGTGCACTTTGATGCTCTATAAACAGAGAAATGTGATGGTTGGATATTTATACAATACCTATTACTGAGGATCTTGAATTGCTTTACTAATGTTAAAAAAAAAATTCAACCTTCCAAAGGTATATAAATCCATCTGGAGTCAAATTTTAACAAAAGACTGGGCTTTCATTATCTGCCAACACCTTAGAAACCCACCTGAACTGGACATCTGGGCCTCAGTGACTGGTCTCAATGCCCAAGTGCTGGGGAAGTAGAAGGAGATGCTGAGAACATGGGGCTCCCTCTTCATCTAGATTTGAGCTCCTTCAGGGTTAAGGTAGCATCTTGTTTCCCAGCGAATTCTCAGGTGGAGCACAGGATTAGACATGATGCTTGAGGAAGGAAAAGATGGGCGGATGGATGGAATCCTTAACCTCTTGGTAGTTGGAAATTAGATGGGTCTGGCCCCAAATGCCTGGATCAAAGAATATGGAGGGTCATATCAGGTAGTGGGAGATAAAGTCACTCAGGTCGTGTGACAAATTGGAAATGCATTTGGCATCGCACAGACCTAGGTTACCAGCTATATGACCTTGGGCCATGGACCAAGCCTTGCTTTCTTTATCTGAGAATGTCAATAATGTCTTTGAGCTGAAAGCAACAGGAAACGCCACACACCTTGCTTAAACATAAGGATATTTGTCACTTTACGTAAGAGGGAGTCCAGAGTAGGATTTGGGGTTCAGAGTTGGCTTAGAAGGTCTGCCACGTCACTGAGCTGTGCACAGAGTCAGTTGCCCACAGAACCAACTTCATACTTAGACACCTCTCCCTTAGGGTTGTGAAACGGCTTCTCACCAGCAGGGCCAGGCTTCCTTCTCGACATCTGGGGCAAGTCTCCCATGTCTCATTGGCCCCAACGGGCTCACGGATGCCTGTCATTTGAACCAGTTATTGGCTGAGTGAATAAGATTGCCATGCCTGGCTGAGATTGGTGCTGCTCAAAGTCTGCTCCCTCTGGTCCATGGACCAGCACCGTCACCATTACTTGGGAGATTATTATACCTGAAAATTCATGGGCCACATACAAAGACAGGTGAATCAGACCCTCTGGGGGGTAGGACCTAGGGATCCCCTCTTTCAGGCTTTTAAGGGGATTCTTGGGCCAGCCAGGAGGGGTGAGCCAACTATGAAATGGGGATAACACCAATACGTAGAGGGTTGTTATAAACATAGAAAAAGCATGTCATATGTAAAAGTCTTTCAAACGGTAGGCTTTTCACCTTTCACCTTAATAACTTTTGGTTCCTTCATTTCTTTCTGTCTCTAGTGATGTCTAAATAATTAGTTTTCTCCATTAATTCTTCCTACATCTCCCACCCTACCCAGGTAGCAAATATCCTCATGCTGATCTGACCTATGGAAACCAATCTGTAGACTAATTTATACTAAGGTGGGAGTAACACAAGGTATCGGTCAGCTTAGTAGGCTTTTCACCTTGAAAATGAAGTGTGTGGTGTGAGCAGGGCTTAATCTGGAGGCAACGGGTGTAATTTCATGTGGGTCCCAGGCTTTAGTGTGTTAGGGTGGGACCATACTGGTCCATCCTTAGATTACACCTCACAGGTAACTTCCTGCTCTGGCTGCACAGAAGGGACCAGTTGGCTGGGTAAGATACTCAGTGGCAGCTGTCTGTGAGCAAAGGGTTGATAAGGGAGGGCTGAGGTTAGTCTGGCTTATAGTGTCACCTCCACCCTCCCCTCCCACCTGTGTCCTCAGAGTCCTGCTGGGAGCTGTTAAGGAGAATGTAGCCCCCTGCCCCCATTGAGGCTTTGATCATTGGCTCTGCAGGTTCCAGAATCCCTTTGAAGTATAATTATAATTAAAAGGAAAAAACCCTACAAGTATTAAAAAAGAAGAAGTAAAAAAATGAAAAACCCAAGCAGACACCAGATGAGGTCTGGGCAGGACAGGCTGTGTTGGCAGAGCCTACTGACTCAACAGCTGGCGCTACATGTCAGGCTCAAAGGAGAAAGAGGAGTTGGCCACCCATCCCAAGGAACTTTATTCCAAATGAGCTGGAACTGAAAAGGTCCTTTAATCCCTGGAGAGCGAAAGGCTTCCCTTGAACAGATGGGATGGCAGGGGAAATGTTGGCAGTGAGGAGGGGACTTATTAAGTTGGATACCAGGTTCCGTGTTTGACAGGAGGGTACCTGTCTGGGTCCTGGCCACGTCTCCTTTTAAGCATCTCGAGGAAATGGGTAGGGGGTGACCCAGGTGTCATTTGGCCTTCCAGAACTGGTTCTTTATCCCAAGCTAAAGTCATGAAGACCCCTTCCTGGGGAGCAGGGTAAATTGGGAGTCTGGAAGGGATGAACTATTCATATCCTACCGCCCTTCATCTCATAGTTTTTTCTTTGTTTGTGAAACGTCCTTTGGCATCATGTGACCCTAGATTCCAGTTCAGCTTCACCACTGCAGGACCTTGAGCAAGTCACAACCTCCCTGAGCATCTATTTCCCTCATCTGTAAAATGGAAACATTCATAGCATTGTCTTTCTTTTTAGAGATTTAGAGCTAATGAATTCAAGGCACCTCGCATAGTCCCTGGCATTTAGTGAGCGCTTAATAAATGTTGGCCGTTAAGACAATTATGAGCTCTGCCAATAAGCACCTCAGGGCTTGAAGGCCTAAACCAAACCTTGCTGTAATAGGAAGAGCCGGTATGCATTAAAACAGTCTTAACACTATAAAGGGATCCTTGAGACAGACCCTTTAAATTATAAAATGCTGGTTCTGCCACTTAATGGTGTCCGTGACCACTTTTGTCAGTAAACAGGAGAAGTGGGCGATTTGATCTTTAAGGTTCCTTCCAGTGGGACTCCCCGTGTCCTTGTTCCCCCTTCTCCTTGGGGAAAGGCCCACATGAAGTCCCTGGTGTGGTGCTGGGTCTCCCTTCCACAGCGGAATTCACAGCCCATCTCCTCTCTATGGGGCTTCCTGGCTGGCGTCCTTGGTTCCCCCTCACACTCTCACCTCTACATAATTTGTAGTGCATTAAATAACATCCCCCCCAAATTCACATCCACCCTAAATGGGACGTTCTATATTACCTTGGCAGATATAATCATATGGATTAGGGTGGGCCTTAAATCCACTGACTTGTGTCCTTATAAGAGGAGGAGACACACAGAGGAGGACGCCATGTGCAGGGGGAGATTGGAATGATATGTCTATAAGCCAAGGAAAACCAGGAATTGCAGCAGCCACCAGAAGCTAGCAGAGGGACACAGAACAGATTCTTCCTGAGAACATCTAGAAGGAGCCAACCCTGCTGACACCCTGGTTTGGGACTTCTGATCTACTTAATTGGGAGAGAGGAAGTTCTTGTCTTCAGCCTCCCAGTTTGCGGGCATTAGTGTGAAGCCCCAGAAACCTAATGCACAATCTTTCTAGAAAGCGAACCTTACTACATGCTCTGTTCTAAACCTGTTCAATGGTTCCCTGACTCTTCAGGGCATTCTACGGAGCCTTCTGTGACTTTGCATCTGTTGGTTGCACCTCTCCCGCACCCCCATAGTCTCTCTTCTTGTTATTTCGAGTGCTTTAAAACAAACCGAGCTTCTAGAAGCGCATTATTTTTCCATGATGCTTTTTCTGTCCTCTCCCACTTGGAAAACTCCTGCTCGTCTTTAATGCCCAGCTTAAGTATCAACACCGTAGTGGAGACTTCTCGGGCACCCCCTTCTTCAGTGCTCCTCCCCTGCCCAAGTCAGCTGTGCCTCTCTGTGTTCCCACGGCATATTGGCCCAACCTCTTTTCTGGGGGCACTGAGCTCACACACGGAAGTTACTTGTTTTATGCATCTTCCCCCATTCGAGTGTGAGCTCCTGAGATCGGAACTGGCCTTGGCTTGGTGAGGAGGGATCAATACAAGTTTGTTGGTTGACTAAATGACCTTGTGGAATGCATCATGAAAAATGAGGCAAAACGGTATTATTTAACAGGAGATGTGACAGTGGGACAAAAAAAGACATAAAGGATCAAGATACTCATTTTCCTGATCAGTCCAGATGCTCATGTGGGCGTGCATGCATGCCTTGGTCACCCGGGAGAATTACTGTTTCCTGTGCGTTTAGAAGCCTACCCATTTTGGGAGCCATAATAATGTACAACTGTGCTTTTGGGCGATGCCTGGCAGCACTTAGAGATCTTTTCAGGCTTTGGGGGAAGCGTGTATATGTCCCTGCATGGGCTACTACGTGGTGGTGGATGCTTAGTATGTGGGTCTCTCAAATCATGAAATTACCTTCTGCTTCCTTCATAGAAGGTAGAAAAAGCTAGGGGGGAAATGCTCCCAAGAAGATGAAAGGGAGGGATGGGGGAGACAAAAGGCAAGAATGTATTTTAGTGTCAGATAGACATAGGTCTCAAATCCTCAGTCTGCTACTTCCTGGTAGAGAGACCTCGGACAAGTCCTTCATCCTCTCGGAGACCCTATGCTCTCATTTCTAAAATGGTGAGGATGCCCACAATGATACCTGCCTTGCCGCACAGTTGTAATGATGAGACTTAGTGAACACAGAGAGCCTGGCTTGCAGCAAGCTATAGGTAAATGAGATCTATCATTTTTTATCTAGCAGGAGTATTATTAGTTCAACAAATATTTTCCAGGGGCCTATTAAGGGCCTGTCATTGTTCTGGGATCTCAGGACTCAAAAATGCTTAAGCTCAAGATGCTTAGGACTGTTAAAAGACTACTTTACAACACCAAAGGTGTGTGTGTGCGTGTGTGAGTGCTGGCTTCTGGAAGGGGCTGGCTAATGCCTGACGGCTTCATTGGAGCCTTGTTGGACCAGAAGTGGTCATCTGACCTTCCATTATTTATTAAATGAATCCTATTTCCTTGCTGCATCCCTTTGCTGGATATGTCACACAAAAACAGGAGGCTACAGACTGATATTTCTCTCTTTTTGAAATCTTCCCAGGTGTGAGCGCATGGTGCCACCAGGAAGGCTCTTTTCTAAACCACTGGGAGAAAATTCCATTTGCAAAACTTTCCTGGTGACTTGCCTTCCAAGGGCGAGTTGATTAAGCGTGTTCCTGTGAGTTTATTCAATGTACATTTCAGAGTTGTTTACTGCAGCGACGTTTTAAAAATATAAACATGCTTCCTGTTTAATGTGGGTCCAAATCTCCAGGATGTACATTTTTGAGCCTGTGGTGTAGGTGGGTATGCAGAGAAAATAAATATTATTCAGGAGCAGTGAAAGCAGAACAAGGAATCATTTGGAAGAGGGAGAATGATTGCAGGAAGTATAACATGAGAAATGTGCGGTGGAACTGTTTGATGCTATTGTGAAATGCATTTTCCCTCTCATCCCTTTCAAAGGAAAACTTAAACTGTATTTCCTGAACTATGAGCCTCATCTTCAAAATGGCCCAAATCTCAATTTAGCAAATGCACGTCATCGAGTTTGTCTCACTTGAGATTTAATGACTTGTAAAATATATCAAGAACACCTGGCAGCCCTCACAACTGTTATGTGCTGTTATATGCTTATTCACTTTACAGACATGAGATCCAGAGATGGGATGTTTAACTTGGTTTTGTTTAGGAGGCAAAGCTCAATGTTTTTCAGAGAGAAATTTTGCACCCATGTGGTTCAAGTAGTGCTATAACAACATCAAATACTGTGAGTGGTTCTAGCCTATGGCATGCTGTGACTGGCTGACTAATTCACTCACCCATCCCCTAAGTAATTTATTTGGCACCACTATGTCTAAGCCTTATGCTTAGGTGCATGGTACTAGGGATAACAATGGTAGTAAGAGTCATATTTTATGAAGTGCTTATTGTGTAACCTGTGTTGGGTAAGAACTTGCCATGGAATCTCTTTTATGATCCCCACCACCATCCTACAAGGTAAATGTTACTATTATTACCATCACCATTTCACAGAGGGGCAAACTAGCCAAGATTTATTGGCCTTCATTCCAAACTCTCAGGGAAGAATCTGATTGGCCTGCCTTGGGTCAGGTGACCACTCCTGCTCACAGCTGCGGTAAAGAGAGGGGAGCTATAGCATAGAGTCCAAAGTTGGCTGCAGTTCAGCAGAAGGTGGCTCTCAGAAAAGCAGGGCTCTGTGAGCTGCCACTTCTTTCCAGGTCTGCTGGTCTGCAGAGGCTGGATGTGGAGAGAGATGAAGGTCTGGGATGAGACCAAGGATGTCCTAGGTCCTCAGACCACTCCTTTGGGAGTTCTCACTGCATCTTCTACTGCCGAACTCCACAGAATACCCACATCCCTTGTCTCTAGGTTCAATTCCCCCTCTTCTGATTTCTGAAAGTTAGCTGGTCTTGTAATCACAGATCACTGAATATGTCTAGGGCCCTGTCCTGAGTTTTGGCCTCTGCCCTTTTCAGTATTGAGCTCAAAATTGCACCATAGAGTGAAGCAATAGAATGCACAGGTGTGCTGAGAACTCAGATGTGCCGAGCAGCCCACTGGCCCACCACAGGACCCAACTCTGGAAGGCTTCCAGAGGAGGCCTCTCTAGTCCAGGCATTTCTCCAGGGCTTACAAAGAAGAAAAAGGCACCGAAAAGCCCTTTCAACCTATACAGCAAAATCTTTTTTGTTTTCTTTAGAGGTATCAATAACAAGAAGAAAGAATGATTACTAAAGCTTTCATTTATCCATGCTTGCTACCTGCAAGACCCTGCAGAATGCAGGTTACATATACTGTTTTGTATGACATTTACAATAGATAGGGATTATTATTGCTGTCATTGTACAGAGGCAGAAAATGAGGCCCAGGATGGGTAAGTAACTTGCCCAAAGGCACACAGGTATGAAGTGTGGGTGGTGGAATTTCAATCCAGCTCAGTCTGAGGCTTGAGCACAATCTCTAAGTAACTTTACATCCTTGCCTAAGGCACTGAGACACTGACATTCCAAAAATTTGATGGTTAGTATTGAAGTCCTCAGGAATCATGGCTCAGAATATTTTCTATAAATCCTATAAGCACTGAGCGATAGATGGCACTTAAGAAAAGACAGACAGACAGACAGACAGACAGACACACACACACACATACACACTTAAAAAAAGAAGTCACAACTGGTATGAACAGTGACCACAGGGGCTATTGGTCACACTGTGGCTTAGAGGAGCTGAGAGTAGCCACAGAGACATCTGTGTGACAATTCATTTTCTGATGCTTCTTGAATTTGACTCGGCTCAGTATTCTAACATCCTTCCTTCTCACTTTTTTAAAAAGTAAAACCATATGGAATTGGTGAGGTATGTGTTCAAAACCTGATCCAAATCAAGAAATGGGTGGCTCACACCTGTAATCATAGCACTCTGGGAGGCCAAGGTGGGTGGATAGCTCGAGCTCACAAGTTTGAGACCAACCTAAGCAAAAATGAGACCCCATCCCTCCTAAAAATAGAAAAACTGAGGCAGGAGGATCACTTGAATCCAAGAGTTGGAGGTTGCTGTGAGCTATGATGCCATGGCACTCTACCCAGGGTGACAGCCTAAGACTCTGTTTCAAAACAAAACAAAACAAAACAAACAAACAAACAAACAAAAGAAATGGCAATGCATAGAATTGTGAGTATCCATTAGGGTCTGACTACTTGGCCAGAGGTAAAACACCAGGAAATTAAGCCAGGTGGTGTGGCTGGGGGGGGGGGGGGGGGCCCGCCGGCCCCCGCGCCGGGGGCGGGGGGGGAGTGGTTGGGATATGAATAAAA
>CAUYQV010050703.1:0-12065 GCA_963574575.1 Galagoides demidoff
AAAAAAAAAAAAGATTTATCAAGTTTTAGAATTAGGCTCATGCTAGCTTTTAAAAAATTAGGTGGCTTTCTCTCTTTTTCTAAGGTATTAAATGTTCATCAATAGGGAGTGGCTGAATAAAATTTAAATCTAAATGCCCACCAAACTGGGAATAGTTGAAGAGATTGCTATCTACTATGGAATATTATGCAAATATTGAAGAGAATTAGTTATATAGATACCTGTTGCTCTGGAACGATGTTCAAGATATGTTGACGAGTGAAGAAAACAAGTTACAAAGTATTTTTTATAGTATGATCCTATTTTCTATGGAAATAAATGATGAAGGAACCTCCCAAATATTTGCATATGTGTTTATGATTGTATGAGCATAGAACATGTGGGCAGGTGTATACCAGGGGTTCACATAGCAATTACTGGTGGCAAAGGGCATGGAAGCAGAGGAAACAGAGAGAGGGAAATATGAGGGAAAAGATTCAAACAGAACATAAAAACATGCATGTAAGTAAAATGTAGAATAAAAAATTCCATTAGTGGTCATGTTACCCATGTACATATACTATATTCTCCCTTTCCCTAAACCATATGAAAATTACAGGAAAGGGAAAATTTTTATAAATCCTCAAGGACAGAGGTAATCTCAGCAGACAAGTGAAATGAACAAAGTTTTAAAAGTCAAAATGGCTTCTTTTACAACTTGGACCCAATAGGGTGTCTCCCACAAAGAAGGGTGGCAGGAAGGGGCATTCTGCCACCAGTGAGGGGATGACCCCAATTATGCCATCAGCATTTCCAAGCACAACTGTGCAGTGGGTTTCAAGAAGTGAGGTCCTCAGACACTCACAGAGACCCTGACCTTTGCCATGAAGGAAATGGGGACAATACATGTGTACTCACTGACACCAGGCTCAACAAAACTGCCTGGGTCAAAGGGCCAAGTACGTCCCATACTGTATCTGTGAGTGGCTGTCCAGAAAATGCAACGAGGATGAAGCTCTCCAGACAAGTTCTATACTTTGGCTACCTATGTACCTGGCATCACTTTTAAAAAATCTACATAGTCAATGTGGATTGAGAAGTAGCTGCTGATTGTCAGAGTTACAAAACTACAAAACAAACACCAAAGTGGAAGGTGGAGCGGGCACCTGGCTTAAGCCAAACTTATATGTGACTGCTGCAAAAGGCAGCTGCTGACGAGAAAGAAGCCAAAGGCTCATCAGAAACCTTATACCAACCAGGTCTTAAGGCAGGGAGGGAGGATTGAGTGGAGAGGTCATCTATAGAATGCTGGGAACCTTCCTGTCTTCGACTACCCTGATCTCAGAATGCTGGCAGCCAGGCTCAGAGAGAAGACCTCTGGATTTCAACATCTAGGGGGTCACCCAATAGGCCAGCTTCATTAGACTGAACTCCTATATAGTCAAGTCCAAAGGTCAATAAACCCCAATCACACAGAATACTTTATCAGCTTTTTATGATTTCTTTTTTTCCTCGTTGCCTGGGGTAGAGTGCAGTTGTGTGATAATTACTGCAACCTCAAACTCCTGGGCTCAAGTGATCCTCCTGCCTCAGCCTCCCAAGTAGCTGAGACTACAGGTGTGCACCAACATACCTGGCTAATTTTTCTATTTTTTTTGACAGATGGGGGCCTTGCTCTTGCTCAGGCTGGACTTGTACTGACCTTAAGTGAGCCTCCTGCCTTGGCCTCCCAAACTGCTAAGATTATAGGTGTGAGCTACCATGCCACACCTAGGACTTTATTCTTAAACTATTCCCAATTTTGAAAAACGTGTTCTAAACAAAAATTTTCAAAGAGCTCCTGGAGGAAATAATGATAGTGCTGAGAACAGAACAAAATTAAAACAGATAAAATTATAGTAGCCTCAAAGAGATAAGAGGGGGCACTGCTGTAGAAGACAAGGAAAGGATACCATGAAAAAACAAGCAAGCATAGAAGAAATAAAAAAATCCAATAGAAAGGTTGAACTATAAAACTGAGAAACAGAAATGGGAAAAAAAAATGTATATCAGAGAATCAATTCAGGAAATACAAAATATGATTAAATAGATTTCCAGGAATTATAGAAGAGATTATTTAAAATAAAAAGAAAAATATTCTAGATTTTTTTAAAGCATGAAACAAAGTTTATTGTTTCATAAATAAAAGAAGAGAAAGATAGATTTACAGAGTAAGGGCAAGATATAGGTTTACAGATCAAGACATGTTCTCTATAGACCATGAACAGGGGCCCCCACTGTTTCACAAAGAAAAGGTTGAAAAACAACCTAGAATTTAAGGTCACATGTGGCCAAATTAAAAAGGTCCACTAAATGATCCGTAAAACAAATGAAAACAAAAGGCCTAACCCAAGGCCCAACATAATAAAACTACTGAAATTTCAGGAATAAAAAGAAGATAATAAAAGTTTCCAGAGAAGAAAAAAACAGGTGCCACACAAAGAGGACAGAAAAGGGCACCGGTTATCTTACCACCTGTACTATTTGCTAGAAGGTAACAAGGCAATGCCTTCAAAATTCTGAGGGAAGATTATCTTTAACTTGGAATTTTACCTGGCCAAATTATCCAGGAAGTGTGAGGATTAATAAAAAGATTTTCAGACATGAAAAAAAATATATATATATACATATATATATAGTTATCTATGTATCTCTGTACAGGTCCACAGAGCTGTCAGTCCGGGTTGGAGCTGAGAATAGAGGGCTCCAGGAGGGAATCCTCTGGGGGGAGGGGAAATGGAAGAGATGGACTAGGTGATGGTTGGGGGAAAAATGTCACAACAAGTCTAATAGAAAAAACTAAGACTAGTTAGATGGGAAATTATGCAAGCAAAGAAGTAAAGCAACCACCTTTGGGGCAGGGGTGAGGGAAGGAAAGAAACTATAACAGAAAAGAAGTATAATCAAAGTACACATACTGCCTTAGCAGTAAAGATTGTTATACACTTGTTATAGTAATGTAAATGCTGACTACTTTTGGTTTAGGTTTTCTTTTAACACATAGAGTCTTGCTCTGTTGCCTAGGCTGGAGTGCAGTGGTGTGAACATCACCTCACTGTGGCCTTGAACTCCTAGGTTCAGTTGATCCTTCTGCCTCAGCTTCCTGAGTAGCTGGGACTATAAGTGCCTGCCACCATGCCTGGCTGCTCACTACTGATTTATCTAAAATTGTGATATAACTGTAATGGAAGATGGGGAGAAGTGATAGAAAGCCACATATTAATAATTTTCATCTATTACAAGCTGATAGATAATATCTAAAATTGACAGATTAAGGATTAACAATATTAACTATATTTAGAAATATGGAGATACATGTTAGAAGAAATAACTAAAGGAATTACAATTTGGGGGAGTAGGGTTGGGTGAGGGAGGGATCTGTTGTCATTTTTTAAAAACTTCTTTGTATTGTTTTTTAAAGGCAGATTACCATACATTACTTAATAAGAATAAATCAAAAGACAAGTTATCTAGGAGGTAACTCCAAACAAATAAAAGGATTAAAAAGCGAGATAAATAAAGGAAAAACTGATTAGCTTAGGGGAAAAAATAGTGGGCGTTTTTTCTTTTCTTAGAATTTAATTTTAATGTAGAATTTCCATTGACATAAAAATTTTAATAACATAAAAACATTCAAGATTTTTTTTTTTTGAGACAGTCTTACTATGTTGCCCTCAGTAGAGTGTCATGGTGTCACAGTTCACAGAAACCTTAAACTCTTGTGCTTAAGCGATTCTCTCAAATAGATTTTTTTTTCTTTTTTTTCAGTTTTTGGCTGGGGCTAGGTTTGAACCTGCCACCTCCGGCATTTGGGGCTGGTGCCCTACTCCTTTGAGCCACAGGAGCTGCCCTCAAATAGATTTTCTTAAGTGATTCTCTCAGCCTCTTAAGTAGCTGGGACTACAGGCACCTACCACAGTGCCCAGCTATTTTTTGTTGCAATTGTCATTATTGTTTAGCTGGCCCAGCAGGGATAGAACCTGCCACCCTCCGTGTTATGTGGCGCTGTGCCAAAATCTTCTTTGGATATTACTAAGACACATCTCGTTCTGTCCAACAACTTCCTCTCCAAAAGTCATTGGTAACTTCTTTATTTCAAACTGCCTGTTTTTAAAAACAGCACAATCAGAATACTCATAAGCCACTTGCTAGCGACTGGCATTACATGAGACACCTTATGGAAAGCAGAGGACATTCACGACAATGAGGATGACAATAAAAGAAGCCAGTATTTATTGAGCTGCTCTTCTGTCTGTGCCGGGCACCACGCCAAACACTTTATATATATATATCTCAATCTGGACAATAATCCTAAGAGCGAAGCACCCTTATTTTATCTGTACTGAGGCACAGAGAGGTCAGCTGAGTGCCCTGGGTCCTGGGGAGCTGACACTGAGAAGTTTTGCTCCAGAACCCATGCTCTTCGTAGCTGCCATTCTGCCTCTCTAAATAAAAAAAAGCATGCCTCCAACAGGCAGGTTACTATCCTCTATCCACGGCGGTGAAGATCAGAAGGAAGAAATGAAAGATTGTATTCAATTCTATCCATTCAATGAAAAAGCCAGATAAAGAAAATGGGCCTTGAAGTTATGTGCACAGTGCTGCACTCATCCTCCACTAAGGATCAGAGGTCACTCACTAGCTTGTGACCTTGGGAGGAAAATACATATGTGAAGGTGCACAGTGCCTAGTAGAAAGATGATGACTTTCTACACTCAGGAAGAGTGGCATGGCTGACAGAGGCTTCTGGCAACCAGAGGATAAAAAGGGTTAGACCAAACAGTTGCTCTACCACCACAAGTCAAAACCACAAGTGCTCAGGAAAAAAGAATTTGTAATGAAACATACATCCTGTCTATAAAATTGGGTCAAAATTCGTACTGACTCCAAGTTGTTGCCTTTCCTTATGGGGGTTTCTCTGGCTGGGCAGTCATGGGAAACTTACAAGATAGTCCGTGCAGCGGGGAGGGCTAACCAAGGGACCACCGAGGGACATGCAATTACTAATAGTTTCTCCAGTAGTGATTTCTGGGGGGAAATTGAGTCTTCTGGGTTTTTAGGTGCTAAACCCAGGTAGCCAGATCCTGTGCTATGGCTGGTCTCAGCTTACCAGTGCCTTCCATGCACACCTAACTATTGTTTCCTTCATTCATGCATTATTTTGTTCTTTCACTCAACATATATTTGTCATCTATCTATCTATCTCATATCCAGTGCTTCCAGTGCTGAGCTAGGAACAGAAGAGGCACACAGATCCTCCCTGTCTTCGGATAGACAGTGAGAGCTAAATCCAACCAACAGACATTTGTATTCTGGAAAGTGGTACAGGCTCAATTTGAGAAGGCTGCCCAGTGCTTTCATTGTGGAAATGAGGCAAGTTGGGCCCAGGGAGCCTCAAGTGATGCCCAAGGCTGCAGAGATCTTAAGAGGTGAAGTCAGGATATAAATCTGAGTCCTCTGAAGCCTGCCAAATACGAGGTGTAATACTCTCCTCAGAACTGGAACTCTAAAGCAGTCCCCCTGGCACCCTCATCATCTAAGAGGGGAGTAAGGCTTGAGGGTGGGGGACTATCTTGCAAGGCAGCCTATGGCATGCGCTCTTTGCACAACTGGTGAGTGTACAGAATTCCTGGGTAAAGAAAAATTACTTCCAGCTGAGTTGTCCTTCATGGAAAATACATTTGGGCAGCCCCGGAGGGAGGGTGGGAGGTCCAAAGACAGACCCTGGTAGAGCACTGCAGGTGATGGCAAGGGTCTACCTTGGGTAGGACCAGGCAAGGTGTGGGGCTGGAGTGAAGGGTCTGTGTAGCAGGAGAGCAGGAGAAGATGCTAGAAAGGAGGCATCTGTGGCTTCCCCTCACTAGATCACTGTTGCATCCACACAAACCCCAGAGAGGCAGAGAAATTGGAAAGGTGTACTTTTTTTTTTAAAGGCCTAGTCCAGTGGTTCTCAACCTTCCTAATGCTGTGGCCATTTATTACAGATTGCAGATAAATGTGGCCGGCAAGGATCTCTCTCCAGTCCTCTCAGTTTCACTGTGCAATGAGTCAGAGCCCACTCCCATGCCATGCCACAGCGAAGTCCATGCCTCCCTCTCTATTATCTTCTCTTGCTCCCCTCCACTCCAGCCGCACACCTTGCCTGTTCCTACCCAAGGACCTTGGCTTAGACCCTTGCCCTCACCTGGAATGCCCCACTAAGGTCTGTCTTTGGAGCTCCCATCCTCCCTCTGGGCTGCCTAAATTTTCCATGAAGGACAACTCAACTGGAAGTAATTTTTCTTTTCCCAGGAATTCTGTACACTCACCAGTTGTGCAAAGAGCACATGCCACAGGCTGCCTTGCAAGATAGTCCCCCACCCTCAAGCCTTACTCCCCTCCTAGATGATGAGGCTGCCAGGGGGACTGCTTTAGAGTTCCCGTTCTGAGGAGAGTGGAACTCTAAAGTCTCTCTTTGGCAGCACCTGACAAATGGCCTTAGACACAGGAGCACCACTTGCTGCCACTTATACAAAGCCTGCAGGAAGGACCTGCCCAGCTTGTGGCTTGGGCTTTGCCCCGGAGAAGTCACAAGAACATTTCCCAACATCATTCACATTAAAAACACTTCCCCCTTCTCTGCTAAGTGGCCACTCATCCTCCACCCTCTTTTGGAGAATTTTCCATAAAACTGAGCCAGAACCCATGGTATGGCTGGTCTCTGCTTACTGCTTTCCACCAGAACTAACTGTTCTTTCCTCATTCATGAATTTTGTTCTTTCATAGATAAGGTGCAATATCCCGTTGTTCCACATTCTCTAAGAGACTGACCATCACTCCCTAGAGTGGCAGTGGAGGTGAGGGGCTGAGAAGTCCAGGAGGCAGAGGGGAGAGGGGACCGCTCCAAGGCAAGAAGAGAGGAAAGTGTGTTTGTGGAGAGGGGCACCGTGATTGCTGTTTCTTTTCTTTTTTCCTCAAGATGGTCCTGGCTTACAACAAGGCTACTTACTGCAGGCAGGTGTATCCGCAGCGGACAACAACTTGACAGCTACAAGCCCGCGGTCCTCCCACCGCACTGCCCATCCTATTGCTGGCCCCAGGTCGTGGTGGTGGGAAGATTAATCATCTGTTCATTCTCTGGCCTTCGTCCCTCTGGGAAGGTGGCCCTCAGCCCTCCTCAGCACACGGTTCCCAAAAGGTCGCTACCTCTCACCCTGCTGGTTCCTGCGCCCACCGGGCTGCCCGCGCTCTACGACCGCGGGGGAGTCCGTCGGGGCCTCCACCTTCCGTAGGCCACCGCCGGTTGGCACAACTCCTCTGGCGGCTTTAAGGGCACGGGCTAAAGGGGAAGCTTCTGAGAACCAGACCGCCTCCCAAAGTCGGGTCGTGGCTCGCGGAGCAGCGCATGGGGGTCTGCAGGGCGCACGGTGTGGAGCCAGGTCCAGACCCGTCCTAGCTCCTCCCAGGGCCCCTTCCCCATGGCCCCCGGTGCCCAGTCCTTCCCGCCTCTCCTGCCGGGTCCCCGCGCCGAGGCCTCCTCCTCCCAACTCTGCGGCTGGGCGGAGGGGTCACTCCCTCCAGCCCACGACGGCAGCCGAAGTTGTGCAACACGCGCCGCGCGACCTTTTCCCCTCCAACTCCCTGTTCTTCCGAGACCATCCCGAAGCTCCAAGCGTCCTCCCCAGCGTGTCGCGATCCCGTGCCCAAGCCCTGAGCCCTCCCCACCCCCTCTCCGAGACCTCAGCACCGACTTCCTGCCTCCGGTAGTCCCGGGCCACCCGCCCCTTCCGCGCCTCCACCTCCGTATCCTCGAGGTGGCCGCGACTCCGCAGGCGTCGGGGGTCTCACCGGCTGGGAGCAGACTGGGGCCGGGTGGTCCAGGAGCCGCAGGGAGGCGTGGCCCGGGGCCAGCGCGGCCAGGAGCAGGAGCAGCGGCCCTAGTGGGGGCCCCGGAACGACGAGTGGTCCGCGGCGCGGAGCCCTCATGGCCCCGGCGCTGTCGCGGAGGGCTCGCAGCCCGGGCTGGGGGCACGGCGAGTGAACGCCCCGAGGCTTTCCCTTCCCAGGCAAAGCCGGGGTACGCGCTACTCAGCCGGCTTCCGGCTTCCAGCCCCGGCACAGGGGCGGGCCTGGTCGAGGGGCGGAGTGGGCTGGGGACTGCCCTCCTCCTGGCCCGCCTCCGCCCGGGCGTCCCAGGTACGCGATCCTCCCTACCCGCCTCGGCGGGCTCCGACGCAGCGCGTCCCAGCCGGCCGCACCCGGGGCGACCTGTCCGTCCTCCCTCGCGCCCAGAGTGATCTCTACCCTCGCGTCGCCTTTCTGCCCCTTGGCTCGCGCCACTCTTGAGACTTTTCTTTCCCTTCTTGGGCATTTGACATCAAGCCCACACCTCGGGACTCAGGAGGTCCGTTTTCTTTGTCCCTGTCCTTTTCATCCTTCCCGCCCCTTCCCTCGGCTTGCTAGCTCCGCTCCTGTGGCTTTCGTTTCTTCTTCTGGGTCCGGGAGAGGAGGACAGAGCCTGACCTTAATCCCACTCGGTGCCCCCACCGCGCCCAAGAGCCTCACTGCACGTCCGCCGCTGACGGCCTCTCCAAAGTCTCCAGTCCAGACAACTTACCCTTTGGGAAGTGGGCAGACTTCATCATCTCCTCTCCATCCCAAGTCTGGCGCTCGTCTGCCCCCGCCCACGTTCCTGACACTCTCCTGGCCAGCACCCGGGTTTCCAACCTCGTCCTCCCGTGTTTCATTCTCGCGGTTCCTGCCACACTTGCCTTTCAACCACTGCGCGTTTTGTCTGCCTCCTCCCTTCCTGCATCCTCCACCATCCGCATTTCTGCCCTATCATGTTTGCCTCTGCCTGGCCTTGACACTCACATAGCTTTTCCCAGTATTTCAACTTGCCTGGATAGGCGCTCCCTGGCCTGGGGCAGTGGGTTTTCTCGCTGTCCACAACAGTCACTGGCCTTTGCCTGCTGCTGCTGACCCCAGGCCACCAGCTGTGAGCCACGCTGCCTGGCAGGACCCAGCCACATTAGACCTCAAGTTCACTCCGAGGTCTTCAAATATCTTTGCTTGTGTGCTGGTAAAGTAATTATGGGAAACTTGGTTCCTTTCATACATTTTTGAGATGGCATCTAAAATTTTCATCCTAAGTTTAAATGAATGTGGTGGACATAATCATTATGTAAAAATGGACATCTGTGGTAGGCAACTTCTGAGGTGGCACCCGGCAGCCTGGCCCCATGGCCTAGTACTCACGACCTTTTCTGTCCTTCCCTGTGTGGGGTGGGCTTAGGGACTTGGTTCCAACAATGGAAGTATGAAGAGAAGAAGGCAAAAACAACAGGGTGTCAGTTAAAACCAAGACTCCTGTCCTGTTCAACCTCTCTAGCTCCCAGCTTGGGGGAAGCCAGGCTGTGAGCTGCTCTGGGAAGAGGCCCTGGGGAGGGCCTCTGCCCATAGCTGGTGAGAAATTGAGATCCTTGGTTCATCATTACAATTATTTCCATACAATAGATCAGAGGTCTGTCCTGGAAGGTGACCCTGCTGTTCTGTTGCAATTTAGGATCTCTGACTATAACTAGAATCTGTAAAGCAGCTCAGGCCCAAATTTTGGATTGAGTAGCCCCAGCCAAATTGAGACAGTAATCCTGATTTCCTTAGTGTGGTAAACGTAGCAAAATGCTGTAGGGTCTAGAAACCAGCACACAGATAAGAAAAACACATACCAAATCCATGACATTACTACTTTGTGCGAGGTCTTGAAATTATGGTAATCTGTACATATTATTTGTTTTTTAAGGCATTTGAAATATTTAGGGGAATGTCTGGCATATTACATTTAAGATAATAATTCAAAACAATATCAATTTGATATTTATCTTATGACCTATTTTGAAACATGAAAAGTTGAATGATGATAGATTCAGATAATGTAAAACATGTAATTGAAAAATTTCAAATAATTTTGTTTATAGAATTCTTTTCCTCTCTCTTTCTTCTCCTTTCTTTTCTTTTCTTTTTTTTTTTTTTTGAGATAGAGTCTCGTTCTGTTGCTCTGGCTATAGTGCAGTGGCGTCATCATAGTAAACTATAACCTCCAACTTATGAGCTCAAGTGATTCCTCCTGCCTCAGTCTCCCAAGTATCTGCGATTACAAATACCCTCCACCACTCCTCATTAGTTAAAATTTTTTTTCTTTGTAGAGATGGGGTTTTGGTATGTGGCCTGTCCTCAAGAGAGCCTCCTGAATCGCTCGGCCTCCCAAAATGCTGGGATTATAGGTATGAGCCATAACTCCTAGCCAGATGTGTTGAATCTTTAAGATTTAACAGTCTGGGAAAAGAAATTTAAATGCTTAGGATAATTTTGCTGGAAAGAAATGTAACCCTGTCTTATTAAGAATTTGACAAGAAAGTAAGATACATTATCTTTATGACTATAGTTTGAAATGCCTAGGAAACCCAGGTCAGCAAGCTTATTAACATATTTTTCCAAAACATAGATATTAAAAACCTTTTCAAGAAGAATTCTGTTGATAGCTGCTAAGATAAAAACTTAAAAAAAACTGCATTTCACAATCAAAAGGATTTGAGGAATGGGAGTGAAGGAAAGTTCTCTCTGTTGGAATCTGAAAGTTTTTTCACATGAAATGGCTTTTGAGAAGAGTCCTGAGGAGTGAGACAGTGGACAGGCAGGAGAGAAGGGCATTTAGGCAAAGGAAAGGCATAGAACTTTTCCAGGGAATTCCAGAAGTCAAATGTGGTTAGGCCACTGGGGGGTCACAGCAGGGTCTGCGGAGTGAGAAGGCCATGCTGGAAGTCCACAAAGATCCACTGAGCCCTTTGAGCCAAGGCCAGCATGGCCCCCAGACTCAGAAAGGCCGCAGAGTGAAGGGTTTGAGAGCATAGGCCAGACCCAAAGGGAAGCAAGGGTGTTGGAAGTGGGCCTCCCAAAGCAGACCTAACTTAAAAATCTTAGGAAAGCAGGTTCCAGGGAGGTGGCTTAGAGGGGTAGCAGGGTGAACCCCTTGCAATTCCAGGTGGAGCCCTGGGCAGCATGTTCCTTTCCTCTGCTTTCTGTGTACTGACCTGTGGCCACGTACTCTGTCTTTCAAATTACAGTTGCTTGTTTGGTCAGAACAGCTTTGCAGATAAGCTCAGGAAATCTGAAACCCAGGTGAAAGGGGAGGGGAGGAAATCAGTATTTGCCAAGCTCTGACCTAATGCTGGCTCCTGGCACAAGCTTTGCCCAGGTTGTCTTATTGAATCCTCACCACCCCCTGGGAGGTGGGTGTTTTACAGAGGAGCAAACAAGCTGGATGAGATTAAGTGCAGGGATGTGTTCTGAGAAACACGTTGCCCGGGGAGGGCATTGTGCTGTGAACACGATAGGGAGCGTGCACACGCTCCTGGGCTGTGTGACACAGCCCGCTGCCCCCGTGCTGCGAACCTTACAGACTGCCACTGCCCTGAACTCTAGGCGACTGCAACACAATGGCAAGGGCTTGTGTGTCTAAGTGCGTTGAAACCTAGAAGAGGTACGGCTTGAGGAAGAGGGCAGTGCTCTTCTTGCTCCCTCACTGTCACTGCCGCTATTCTTGGACCTCCCTCAGGTCTTTGGTCCCTCAACTCCCTCCCCCCCCATATTTTCTCCTAGTCTTACAGCCCCCTTTGACCTCTTTCCTTCCCTGCCCAGCCTACATTCAGGGTTGATCCCATAAAGTCTCACCAGTATAGCACCAGATGGACCATCTGTTGATCTGGATTTGGGACTGTGACGGGAACCACTGGATGCACTTGAGGTCAGAGCCTCCACAGTGTATCATTTCAGAAAATTTCATCAATAGTCTATGTGAATGGCTCGGCGCCTGTGGCTCAATCAGCCAACGTGCCAGCCACGTACACCTAAGGTGGCGGGTTCGAATCCCCAGCCCGGGCCCGCCAAACAACAATGATGGCTGCAACCAAAAAATGGTTGGGCGTTGTGGCGGGCGCCTGTGGTCCCAGCTACTTGGGAGGCGGAGGCAGGAGACTCGCTTGAGCCCAGGAGTTGGAGGTTGCTATGAG
>CAUYQV010050704.1:0-20951 GCA_963574575.1 Galagoides demidoff
GGGCCCGCCAAACAACAATGATGGCTGCAACCAAAAAATGGCCAGGCGTTGTGGTGGGCGCCTGTGGTCCCAGCTACTTGGGAGGCAGAGGCAGGAGACTCACTTGAGCCCAGGAGTTGGAGTTGCTATGAGCTGTGATGCCATGGCACTCTACCCAGGGGTATAGCTTGAGGCTCTGTCTCAAAAAAAAAAGAAGAAGAAGAAGAAGAAGAATTGGTGTCAAGTGAGATTGAAATGAAACAACTATGAGACACAAAGGGAAATCATAAAAACCTACATTCAACTTGCCCAAGGTGTTTTTAGGTTTTTGTTGTAATTGTTTAAATACCTGGAAAACTTAACTTATGCTGTCTGGTGTATTTTATGCAAGAAAAACAATGCACAGCAATTCTAGCTTCTCAAACTTTAAAATTAAGTGAACAAAAGATGATGAAAGGATTTATAACCAAGAACTCCATCAAAAAGTGGCACAAAGATTCAGGGGGGCCAGAAAGTTCGTGTGCAATTTGAAATCACATGGGAACTTTAGGGCCACCCTGTATAGCAGTATCAAAGACAGCAAAAGCCCAAAATGAAGTTATAATTCTGGAAAAATAAGAATAACAAATTAGGCTGTTAGAAATGTTATTTAGAGCAAAATGAGAGCATGAGAGGTGCACATCTTTGGACTTTGGTAAATGATGTCATAATAATAAGAAGCAAAGAGAAAGTTGATCTCAAATCCTGTTTTCTTTTGTTTGCTATAAAAGAGGGTGAACCTTAGCTGGAAAGGGACTGCAAAAAAGACCTCCTACTTCCTCATTTGGGCCTGCAAATTCCAAATGTTATTCCAGAACATGCCTTGAGATTATGGAGTCTGTTGTCAGCTGTCTTTGAGGAATGAAGACAAATAGGAAAGGCATAACAAGACTGATATTGGGCAAATGTGTTCAGGACCAAAATGGCAAGAAGCAGACATTGCAAATGATGGACTGGAAATATACTGATCATCCTACCTATGCTTCAGAATAAATATTAAAATCTCATACAATGATAACCTAAAAAGGGCACCGTGTCAAGAGAATATGAATCAGAATTAGTTCATAGGAAGTAATTCCTCCCAGAATTAACTCATTTCTGTTTTTGTATGTTTATTAGGTTAGTCAGTTTCCTTTTCTGTGTATTTTTAGAAGATGTCTGACAAAGCCTCTAAAGATATTTTTCTGGACAAAAAGTGAAGAAATGTGAGTTTACTGTATTTATTGCTGTTTGTACCTAAATTGTCCTGATTGGCAGATCAAAGCCAGCCTTGGAAGAGTCTGAAGCACATGTTGTTCAGTTTCATCCTAAGCCCTGAAAAAATGAGGAAATCTTTTTTCCCTCAATGAATTCAAGGAGAAAATTGATGCCATACTTACAGGTTATACAAAAATAGAAGAAACAGTCAACCCATTAGATGGCAGGTTCAGGAACCTGATCTCAAAGGATAAAAAATGGGTCCAAATGAATCAGTTAAAAAAAAATGGATGTGTAAATGAGAGAAAAATGGATTACAGTATCAGGAATATGTGTGGAAAGTAAGTTAAGGGTTTTAGTGAAGTTCAATGTAATAAAATGAAATGTCAAAAGAGTTCGTGTGTCTGTAGACTATATTATTATAGTTAAAGAATGAATAGTCTAGAGAGGAGATGTTTTCCACAGTGGCTGGCCATTGGTGTCAAATGTTACAGAAATGTCAAAAAATGCATTCTGAGATTTACGTTTAATAAGGAGGTTATCGTTGACTTTCAAGAATGACTTCAATTAAACAATAAGGTAGGGGTAAGCTCACATTCTCTTTGGGAAGCAAACAGAATGTGAGCAAAAGTAAACTACCCATTTGAGGGCTTTGATTGGTACAAGGAAGAAAATAAAGTGGAGAGAAGAAACTAAGATTGGATTATTGTTAAGTTCTCCTGTTTTAAGGAAATGTTGATAATTTTATGCAATTTAGGGCAAATAAAACTATAATTAAAGGCCAGCTATAGCTATAAATACTAAGCTATATACTTAGTATTTATAGATTATTATCCAGCTTCAGTTATTCTCTGCCTCTAATAATCAGTAATTCTTCATTTTATTTTAATTTTATAAATCTTATAAATAAGCTCTTCAGAAAGACTAACTCTAGGTGATATAGAATTATAATGTGATTTAGCAGAATTATTTGGCTACTAAAAAAAAAAAAGAAAGGAGTCTAAACTGTGAGCACAGAAGATGGAAAGATAATTTCCACAAGAAAGAAAAAACACAAGAATAGTCCAGCAAGGGAGAGGGGAGAGGAGAGGGCAAGGTGATTGGCATGACCTCATCTAATGTGCACAATATGAGGGCATTCAACACACCACCTGGGTGAAGGGTTCAACTACAACTTGAATTTTACCTTACAATTGAAAACAATGTGACCCAAACATGTGTACCCTCCTATTAATCTGAAATTAAAAAAAGAAACTCTATCAGCTCTACTGTAAATAAACAACTGCTATAGAGAACATGGACAAGCATGGGACAAAGAGGGTCAGAAGAAGAAGATGAATAAGACAAATAACAAAAAAGAAGAGGACCAGAAATAGGAGGACAGATACCCTGCCTGGCCTATTACCAGGCTAGACCCCAAGCTTCATGATTTTCTAGTAAGAAAAGACTTCATTCTAGAACCACAATGTGGTTTTGTAGTTGGATTATTTGTAGCTTGCTGGGTGGATGTGTATGTTTACGTACGTAATAAGGTTTATAGCGATACCATAAAAGAAAGAAAAGGGAAGGGGAAGGAGGAACAGGAAAGAAAAGAAAAAGGGAAAAGTTAAGAGCAGCCTGCACTTAAAAATGAGTAGTTCTCAAGAGGGACTGTACCTAACAAATACAAATATTATAACCTAGCTGTTTGTACCTTCACATTAATCTGAAATAAAAAATAGTAAATAAAATAAATAAAAATTAAAAAGAATAGTTCCAATCCTAGGAGGGGATCACAGGATCCTTCTCATGGCACCAAACCAAATCGACTGATTCTGTATTTCTAAAAGGTGAAGAAATCTTTCTGAAAACTTGAGCCTGCCAAACACATGCACGAAATTAAGCAAATGTCAAACTGTTACATTACATGGTATTTCTTTGCTTCTTTGTTTAGTAACCTGAAGAGTTCACAAATTACAAGTAGTTCCCAACTTACCAAGAAGTTGTTTTCTAAAAGTTTATTGGAAGATCGGTTCTATGACAGCATAGACTTGTGATTCAGCATGAAGCTGGACAGCACAGGTTCAAGTCCTGACCCCCACACTTAACAATTGGGAGCCTAAACTTCCCCATCTGTAAAATGGGATGACTACTCACAGGGTTGGTCTGTTGTGATCAATGCATTATTAGATTTTAAAGTCTTCAGAATGGTGGCTGTTACTCAGTGCTTAACACAAACAAATGTTGGCTATTATTATAATTAACAGCCTTATAGAAGCAGGAACAAGAAGATAATAGGGCTGTGGCTATGGGGGAAAAAAACAGAAGAGAAATACCACGTCACCAGAGATTGGATCTTGTACAGGCATTCCTCATTTGTCATGCTTTGCAGGTATTGTGCTTTTTACAAGTTGAGGATCTAAGCAACCCTGCACAGAACAAGTCTGTCTGTGCCATTTTTTGAACAGCATGTGCTCACTTCATGTCTCTGCATCAGATTTTGGTCATTCTCTCAATATTCCAAACTCTGCCACTATTATTATATCTGTTAGGGTGACCTGTGATCAGTGATCTTTGATGTTGCTGTTAGAATTGTTTGGGGGCACCTCAAATTGTGCCCATATGAGACAGTGAACTTGATCAATAAATGCTGTATGTGTCCTGACTGTTCCACCAATCAGCCGTTCCTATGGGTCTCTCTCCCTCTCTTCGGGCCCCCTTATTCCCTGAGATACAGCAATATTGAAATTAAGCCAGTTGACAACCCTAAATGGCCTCTAAGTGTTCAAGTAGGAAGAAAGTGTCACAAATGTCTCACTTTAAACTAAAAACTAGAAATGATGAAGCTAAGTGAGGAAGGCATTTTGAAGGCCAGATAGGCCAAAAGCTAGGCCTCTTATGCCAAACGGTGAGCCAAGCTGCAAATGCAAAGGAAAAGGTCTTGAAGGAAATTAAAAGTGTTACTTCAGCCAACACGCAATTGATAAGAAAGCAAAACAGCCCTATTGCTGATACGCAGAAAGTTTGAGTGCTTTGGATGGCAGATCAAACCAGCCACAGCATTCCCTTCAGCCAAGCCTAATCCAGAGCAAGGCCCTAACTCTCTTCGATTCTATGAAGGCTGAGAGAGGCGAAGAAACTGCAGAAGAAAAACTGGAAGCTAGCAGAGGTTGGTTCACGAGGTTTTTAGGAAAGAACTCATCTCCAGAACATAAAAGTCCAAGGTGAAGCAGTAAGTGCTGACACAGAAGCTGCGAGTTATCTAGGAGATCTAGCTGAGATCACTGATGAACGTGGCTGCTGTAAACAACAGATCTTAACATAGACAAAACAGCCTTCTATTGGACTTTTAGAGTGAGAGAGGAGTTGATACTTGGATTTAAATCTTCAGAGGACAGGCATATTTTCTTATTAGGGACTAATGTAGCTAGCTAGTTAGTAGCCTTAAGTTGAAATCAATACTAGTTTACCGTTCTGAAAATCCTAGTTGGCCCCTAAATTGTGCTACATCTACTCTGCCTGTACTCTAGTAATGCAACAAAGCCTATCAGGGCTTTTTCTTTTCTGCTACACACTGGAAAAATAAGAGTTGTCTTGAGCCACATGGTAAATACACAAACACTAACACAAGCTGATGAGCCATAAAAGGGTCCAGGCACACTTTTCATAGTATTGGACACCACAGATAATCAAGACAGTTCTCAAATAATCTGCATGCAGCCCACGAGCCACAGGTTGGACACCTCTGGGCATCTATTTATAGCATGATTTTCTGAATATGTTAAACCTACTGTTTCGATCTATTGCTCAGAAAAGAAAGATTTCTTTCAAACATGACTGCTCATTGACGGTGTACCTGGTCACCCAAAAGCTCTGACGGAGATGTAAAAGAAATGAATGTTACTTCATGCCTGCTAATACAACAGCCATTCCACAGCCTATGAGTCAGGGAGTTGTTTTGACTTTCAAGTCTTTGTCTTAAAGAGAGAAATTTATAAGACAGTGACTGGCACAGATAGTGATTTCCCTGATGGAGCTAGGGAGGCTGAGGCAAGAGAATCGCTTAAGCCCAGGAGTTTGAGGTTGCTGTAAGCTATGATGCCACAGCACTCTACCAAGGGTGACAAATGAGGACTCTGTCTCAAGAAAAAAAAAAAAATCCTTTCCTTTCTGGCAAGGATTCACCAGTATAGATGTCACCAAGAATATTTGTGATTCATAGGAGGAGGTCAAAATGTCAACTTCAACAGAAATTTGGAAGAACTTGTTTCCAATTCTCAAGGATAACTTGAGAAGTTCAAGACTTCAGTGGAAGAAGTAACTGCAGATGTTGTGGAAAGAGCCAGAAATCCAGAACTAGAACCAGAGCCTGAACACGTGATGGTGACCGAAGTGTTGCAACCTTCTGACAACACTTGAACAGAGGAGACGTTGCTTCCATGAATGAGCAAAGAAAGCAGCTTCTTAAGGGGGACTCCACGCCTGGTGACAATGCCGTCAACACTGCTGAAATGACAACAAAGAATTCAGAATGTTACATAAGCCACACTGATGAAGGAGTGACAGAGATGGAGTGGACTGTAATTTTGAAAGAAATTCTGCTATGAATAACATGCTATCACATAGCAGCACATGCAACAGAGAAATTGTTCCTGGAAGAAAAAAATCAGTTGATGCTGCAGACTTAATTGTTGTCTTATTTAAGAAATTGCCACAACTGCCTTCAGATCTCCCACTCTGATGAGCTATCAGCCATCAACATTAAGGCAAGACTTTCTACCCAGCAAAAAGAGCAGATGATTGCATTTTTTTAGCAATAAAGTATTTTCGATTAAGATACATTTATTGTTATTTTATGCTAAAGCACATTTAATAAATTACTATATAGTGTAAGCATATTCTTTATATGCACTAAGAAACCAAAACATTTGTGTGACTTATATTGTGATTTTTGCTTTATTGTGACAGTCTAAAACCATATCCACAATATTTCCAAGGTCTGCTTGTATCATATATACCTCTCTATATGCATGGAAGGAGACTTCGCTTTGGTATGTCTCCCAAAATGTTTAGCAAAACACATTTAAATTCCACATATCCTGCTAAATTTAAGAACAAAACGACACTCACACACAACTAAACTTTAAAAGTCGGTGATTAGGCCAGGCACATTGGCTCACACTAATCACAGCACTTTATGAGGCCAAGATGGGAGAATCATTTGAGGCCAGAAGTTGAAGACCAGCCTGGGCAATATAATGAGACATCCCTCTCTACAAAAATTTTTGAAATCAGGCAGTCATGGTAGTGCGCGCCTACAGTTCTAGCTACTCGGGAGGCTGAGCCAGGATTACTTGAGCCCAAGAGTTTAAGATTGCAGTGAGCTGTGATTATGCCATTGTACTCTAGCTCAGCCAACAGAGCAGAGCCCAGTCTCAAGAAAAAAAAACAGTGATCAGGCTCGGCACCTGCAGCTCAGCAGTTAGGGCACCAGCCACAAACACTGGAGCTGGGGGCTTCAAACCCAGCCCAGGCCTGCTGAACAATGACAACTAAAACCAAAAAATAGCCAGGTGTTGTGGTGGGGGCCTGTAGTCCCAGCTACTTGGAAGAAGGCTGAGGCAAGAGAAATGCTTTAGCACAAGAGTCTGAGATTGCTGTGAGCTATGATGCCACAGCACTCTAATAGTGATAATCTGTCTCAAAAAAATAAATAAATAAAAATAACAGTGATCAGATGACAATAGGAAATGCTGTGTATTGCATCTTTTCTCTTGGAGATTTACAGTGCATATTATTTTCAAACTTGTGATTAAAAAATGAAAAAATGGGCAGCGCCTATGGCTCAAAGGAGTAGGGCACCCGCCCCATATGCCAGAGGTGAGAGATTCAAACCCAGCCCCAGCCAAAAACTGCAAAAAAAAAAAAAGAAGAAAAAAACTGCTTAAGCGTGGCACCTGTGGCTCAAGGAGTAGGGCACCAGCTCCATATGTTGGAGGTGGTGGGTTCAAATCTAGTCCCGGCTAAAAAAAAAACACTGTTTAATTTTGCATAAACCAGCATTTACCTAACTTAAATTACCAAGAACCCATTTTTCTCTTACCTTTCATTAGCATCACACTTTGAGAAGTGTGTCTCCAGATTGGTTACTCCCCAGATATTCTGAACTGAAAAATAAACAGCAGTTATCCCTAAAGAAATAAGAGTAGAGGCTTTTGAACTGAGCGAATTATAAAAATGCTATTCATAAGTAGAATAATGATTAAACCATGATTGCTATTCTTGCTCAATGCATGCAGAGTCCAAATAGTAATAGTAAACTAAAATCTAAAGCGCCAGCATCACTGCCTTTCTTCTGCTTATATTCGTAAACCCACTGTAAAAAATTTTTTGTTTAAATTCATTATTACAGACTTTAATGAAGATAAATCTGAGAACAGCAATGGATAGTAAAGCATTATAGTTCTTCTTTAACAAGTCTAAAATTATTTAATTGTAAAAGAAAGGGAAGCTTTTAAGTATTACTGCATGGAAAAAGCAGGAATAATGTTTACGGCATCCCAGTGATGTTTTTACAATGCGTGTTAGCTCTTATTAGTTTGCTTCCTCTGGGAATGATTCTGTTCATCTAGAGCTAGAGTGGAGGGAGCATTGGAAGGGAGCCCACACTGGTCTAGTAAGTCTTAATTTCAGCATAGCACTCTCGGCTTTTATTTCCCCTCTTGAAACATGGAGCTTTTAGAAGACCAATGCCTGCTTTTGTGCCTCCAGGCATAAACCACCAGGTTCAGGCACCAGAATTTCTGAAGTTAGAAGGTAAGAGAGAATTCACTTGGTCACAATTTCAGTTCATTCATTCACTAATTCATTTAACAAATATTGACTATGTTCTATAGGTCAGGGTATACGCACAGTATCAGGAATATTACAGTGGGCAAAATATATAAGACCTCCGTCCCCGTGGAGCTCATAGTTCCAGGGAATGTAAATAAAAGAAGGGTGAATTGCCAATTCAGTAAGTGCTCAAAGAGGGGATGAGAAGCTATAACGGGAGAACTGACTTGATCAGAGGGGTCAGGGACTGCTTCCCTAAGAAAGTATTAATGGAGTCACGAGCTGAAGGAAGAGCAGGAGTTTAACTGGATAGAGGAACAGGGGAAGAGCCTGGCAGGTAGAAGGCAGTGTGTGGACAGGCCCTCTGGCAAGCGAGGACCTCGCGTGCAGTTCCTCTCACTTAGCCACCTCCTAGGAAAGCAAAGTAATCCTGGCTCAACGGTACATGACAAAGAACATATGCGTCCAGGAGCATTGAAGTTGCAAGTACCAGGACAGGCTAAAAAGAAAGATAATCTGACTGGAAAGATCACCTATATGGTCTGTCTAACAAGGGTACACGTGAACTTTTCTAGAACTAGAGTATAAATATTTTAACACAATAACTAAGTAAATGACACAAAGTCTATGTTAACCAGTTTGATGAAAATATTTCAAATTGGATATGAAAACACTACACTTACCCCATGTTTGCATTAATGTATACAGCTATCATTTAATAAAAAAAAAAAAAAAGAATAACTCCACACAGATCCATAGATTCTAAAGAAAGATCACTGACTAATCCCTTATTTTACAAATTCTGAGCACTTTCGGCAACCAGAATGAGGCAACAATCTCAATCAATTGAGATTTATTTAGCCCGGCTTTTGAATGTATCTGGGAAAAACCTAAGGCCACACATGTGGCATTGGTGGCTGTTTTTCCAGAGAGATTTTGAGGAGCTTTAATATTTATACACTTCCTTAAAGGCAGGGGAGGCAGATGATCAGGTAAATGGTTGCATTTCTTGTGAGACTGTAGTTTGGGCCAGATAAGGTGAATATTTGAAGAGAAAAAAGGATGAAGGAAGACTCAATCATGCCGATGTATCTGGGTAGGTGGAGGAATGATTGATCTCCTCTTGTCTCTGTTCTGCACCTGGGAAGATGAGCTTGGCGGTTACCTTATTATCCGTGTGGAATCAAACAGACTTTAGTTTAGACTTACCCTGCACGCCTAAAGTTACAATTGGCATATCCTTGTTTATAGGAGGCCACCAAAAAATTTCCTTACGAATGATCCATTTGAGCAATCTTTTGTAGATGGCTGAGGCCTGTTACATTTCTGTGGGGATCGGCTGATGCACAGTGTTACTAACACTATTCATTTGGAAAACAGTGTTACAGGACTCAGCCTCTAGGCCGGATCTTCCCTTTTCTGTAAGGAGTCTGGAGGATCCTGAAATGATTATTTTCTTTTGCACATTCTATCATCACCCTAAAACCACCACAGACTAACTCCAGCCCATGGGACCATATAAGAATTTCCCTTTACTCCCTCCCTTTGAGATACGGCTGAGCTGTTAAGGTGATTATCTCCCTTGCTCCGTAAGTTTAAGAAGCCTGCTTTGTCTGAAAGGAAAGAAGTGCGGACACATGCGGCAACAGGAGGAACTTTGAAAACATTCTGCGAAATGAAAGGAAAAGGACAGAAGAGGTCACATGTTGTCTGAGTCTATTCATGTGAAATATCCAGAATAGGCAAATCTACAGATAGAGAAAACAGAATAGAGGTCGACAAGGCTAAGGAGAAAGGAGAATGTGGGTGACTACTTAATGGACGGGGAGTCTCCTTTGAAACTAAATAGAGGTGAAGGTTACACGACATTGTGAATGTACTAAATGTCACCAAATTGAACACTTACAAATGGCTAATATAAATAATGTACATTTACGTAATGTAAATTTTAACTCAGAGAGAGAGAGATTAACTGAATGTCACATGTAGACTTTGTTTGGGTCCCGATTCAAGTAAACCTACTGTTAAAAAAAATAATTTAGGGGCTGGGTGCAGTAGCTCGAGCCTATAATCCTAGCACTCTGGGAGGCCGAGGCAGGTGAATTGCTTGAGCTCAGGAGTTTGAGAAGAACCTGAGCAAAAGCAGGTCCCTGTCTCTACTAAAAATAGAAAAACTGAGGTAAGACGATCACTTGAGCCCAAGAGTTGGAGGTTGCGGTGAATTATAATGCCAGAGCACTCTACCCAGGGCAACAGTTGAGGCTCTGTCTTAATCAAGAAAATAAATAAATAAATTTAGGAACCCAGAAGGGAAACCCTTGATAATATTAAGGTATTATGGCTTTTTAAGGTGAGTTATGCTACTGCGATCATAATTTTCCTTTTTAATTTTTAGAGGTAAAATGAAACGTTGTGTAGGATTGCTTCAAAACATTCCAAAGGGAAAAAACATTTAGAGGTATTAAAAAAATAGTACTGGTCTTAGGTTGAAAAATGACTGAAGTTGACAGTGGGTAGTGGGACGTCATCATACCATTCTCTCTATTTTTTTATATATGTTTTCATTGTTCCATAATAAAAAAACTTAAAAAAAATCCTCAAGGGCAGGATTGTGCCTTGTTCCCCAGTACTTAATGACTAGGTGATCCCCAGCATGCATTAAGCATCTCACAGTGAATGAATGAATGAATTAATGAATACAATGAATTTCATAATAGATGCCTACTGTGCTCTCTCTTTAGCAAACTTCAAGAGAAAGAACAGAGATGATTGGGTGGATGTTATGTCAAGAGAGTGAATGAGCAAAGTGAAAATAAATGAACTGGGAGAAAATTAAATCAGGCTCAAAGCCATTATCACACGGGGACCCTATCTCTGCATTCAATCAGCAGGTCACCTTTGTGGCATCCCTGCCTCCAAGCCAGATCAGAAAGGACAAGGTATTTAAGTTGCTAAGGTTTTGACAATACTCTTTCCATTGAGGACACATGAACTTTTCTTTTCACGTTTCATTGAAGTGGAAAGTTCTTTTGACTTTCCTGAAGAACTAGTCATTACACTGTAACTGGCCATTGCAATTAAACAAGCACTGTTGCCAAAACCAACAAGCAATCATGACATTTAAAAAAGTCAAAACCTAGCTCGGTGCCTATGGCTCAAGTGGCTAAGGCGCCAGTCACATACACCTAAGGTGGCAGGTTCGAATCCAGCCCAGGCCAGCCAAACAACAATGATGGCTGCAACCAAAAAATAGCCAGGTGTTGCGGCAGGCGCCTGTGGTCCCAGCTACTTGGGAGGCGGAGGCAGGAGAAACGCTTGAGCCCAGGAGTTGGAGGTTGCTGTGAGCTGTGATGTCACAGCACTCTACCCAGGGCGACAGCTTGAGGCTCTGTCTCAAAAAAAAAAAAAAAAAAAAGTCAAAACCCAAGTTCTTGGAGGCAAGAACTACAACTTGGGCATCTCTGTGCTTCTGCGATGAGCACAGTGCAGGACACACTGAATAGGAGTTGAACGGAAGACTGAAAACAGCAGGGTGAGCATTGCTCTAATCAGCTCAGGCTTCTATTAACTTTTTAGAACATCTGTGTATATCACTAGACTTAGGCTTCGTGGCAACCTTAAGCAGTTAAGGAGGGATAGGAAGGAAACTGAGGCTCAGGAGAGTGTCAGGCAGCAAGTAAGTGGTGGAATGAGATTCAACCCCCAGGACATGCACCCCAGTTCCAGAGCATCACCTTGCTCCATGCTCTGCAGTACCTTCTTCTTCAGGCCTGGATTTCCATGGAGAGGTGTTTTTTCTGTTTGTTCGTGCAGAGGGTGGACATTGAGACAAGGGCAGCCTCAGTTCAGTCTGTGTAAATCCCAGAAGTCCAGCCTGTCAACCTGACCTGCTACATCCTCCCAGATCCAAGCTCATGGAAAACATTCGATTTCAGGCACCTGAGTTTGGATCTATGGGTGAGGTTGGATTCCGACCCAGATGGCTTGCTGAACCTGCTGTAAGTTACCTTATCACACATACACGTGCACCCCTTGTGCTCCAAGAGTTGCACATATAGGCAGCAGTTTGGAGTGGTGCTGGCTCACCCTGCTTCCATGACCTTAAGCACATGCTCTTACCTTTGCTGAAAACCCCCCATCCCTTTCCTGCCTCTCTCCTGCCCCATCTTTCAGTCTCAGCTCAGGGACCATCTCCTCCAGGTAGCCTGCCTTGGTGAGCTGTAAGCCATTTTTACATTTCCCTGAAACAGATGACAAACTCCTTCCAGGCAGGGCCCAGGCTACCAGTCCTCATGTCCTGCCTGCTGCATATTTTTTCAGTAAGGGAGTCAACAAGCAAATGAACATGCTTCTCCTCTGGGCCTCAATGCTCAGGTTGGACCATGTAATCCTTTCAGCTCAGAAAAAGCCTCTGTTGCTTCCACATCCTAGCAACAAGGAACAGTGGATCCCCAACCAGAGAATAGAACCCTGGACAGAAAACAGTTTGTCCCCAGCCTAGCCACCACTCTGAATGGGTCTCTGCATGGGTCTCTGCATGTCTGTCCCATGAAGCCCAGGCCCCCTGATGGAGCCGCTATGTCCCATTCATCTCTCGTCTCCAGCAAGTAGCTCAACACTCAACATATGGTAGGCTTTTGGCCTATGTTTCTGTTCAGTGAATGAATGAATGAATGTTAAATTTAATAGGGGAATGAAGGCAAAAACTTTTCAAAAAAGTCAAGACAGGCTGGATGTGGTAGTTCACACAGAGCACTTTGAGTGGGTGATGATTGGCTGGCTGGCTGGAAGAATAAAGGGATGGATGGATTGACAATGGATGGACAATAGATAGACAGGTATGTTTAAGAGTAGCTGATGGATAGATAGTGGATTTTTTAAGGATAGAAGAATAGGTGACTGGGTAATTGAAAACAGATGAATAAGTGTAGGGTTAAGTGAGGAAATAGGAAAAAAAAATGGAGGCAGATTGTAGCCCATAGGGATAACATTCCTTTGAACATGCTGGATGACTCAGAGCAGGACAGAACACACTGGGAAGTGAGTCAGCATTCACCCTGGTGACACCCCAAGGCTACCTGGGATTCAATTTCTTCATCTGAAAGTGAGGTGCAAAATATTTTGAAGAGGTGGTAACAGCAGGTGAAACCATGAAAATAACCACCAGCCCACACCAGGGAGCTTCTGGTGCAGAATCAAGTTTAATGAGAAATTACATAAACCCCGATTCTCTCGCAGTTTTCCCGGGAACCTGCCAGGGTGAAGACAGTAAAGGCAATCAAGGCTGTGCCTGCTGCACGCAGGCCGTAACCGCCACTGAGTGACCCACAGTGCGGCAGGCACGCTATGTGTTACCTCATTTCAAAATGACATCCCACAGCAACCCCAATGAGATGAAGTAGTAGGTTGAATCATATGAAATTGCTCATATTTGACCTTTTTAACCTACAAAAAAATGTTTTTATTATCGATTAATTGGGTGCATACGATTAGGTTACGTTATTTGTGTTTGTAAGGTGAAGTCCAAAGTCTGAATTGCAATTGAGTCCTTCACCCAGGCGGTGTGCCATATACCCCTGCATTACCTGATAGGAGGGAACTGACCAAAATAACCAATAGGTGGAGAGGGGGTTTGGTTCTTGAATTTAATTGTGTTTTTCTCTCTTGTGGGCTTGTTGTTGGTCTGCTTAAAACCAAAAAGAAAAGGCAACTTCGTATGGTTCAACCGAACATCATTTCTCCCTTTTCATAGCTGAGGATGGGGGCAGTTAGGAGACCTGCTCAAGCTCTCTCAGCTAGCAAGGAGCAGGCAGAATCCATTTTGCCATGTCCCTGATTCTCAAACTTGACTATGAACATGAATTCCATGTGGATCTTGCTAAAAAGCAAACTTTGAGGCTCGACGCCTATGGCTCAAGCGGCTAAGGTGCCAGCCACGTACACCTAAGGTGGCAGGTTCGAATCCCCAGCCCGGGCCCGCCAAACAACAATGATGGCGGGTGCCTGTGGTCCCAGCTACTTGGGAGGCGGAGGCAGGAGACTCACTTGAGCCCAGGAGTTGGAGGTTGCTATGAGCTGTGATGCCATCGCACTCTACCCAGGGGGATAGCTTGAGGCTCCGTCTCAAAAAAAAAAAAAAAAAATGAATCTGGAGGACTCATACTACCTGATTTCAAGACATTATAGAAAATTATGATCATCAAGACAGCATAATATTTGGTGCAAGGACAGACAACTATCATTTGTCTTGTCCTTCTGGGTTATTGGCACGTTAAACTGGAGTGAGTCAGCACCCCAGCCACTATCACTCACTACTGTGTGTCCAGCAGCAAGAGGAGGTTCACATGCACTACAGTATACTGTCAACTGGCTTTTGACAAATAAACCTATATAATTCAATGGGGGGAAAGGAAAGATTTTTCAACAATGCTGCTAAAACAACTGTATAAATTTATGGTTAAAATAATGAACCTCAAACCCTACTTAAAAGCATACATAAAAATGAATTCGAGATAGATCATAGACACAAATACGTATAATTAGCTGGGGGCATAGGCTCACACCTGTAAACCTAGCACTTTGGTAGGCCAAGGCAGGAGGATCATTTGAACTCAGGAGTCCTGAGCTACAGTGAGCTACAATCATGACCCTGCACTCAAGCTTGTCTCTAAATTAAAAATAACAACAATAATAAAAAGACATACAAAGCAATTTTTAAAAATGGCTAAAAACTTATGACACTTCACAAAAGAAAATGTATGAAAATTTAATGAGCAATAAGCTAATGTTCACCAAAACCCTTTACATAAAAATATTCATAATAACTTCATTTATAAAGATAACAGATAAGATATCCACCAAAAGGAGAACAGAAAACAAATGAGTATGGTTATTCAGTGGAATAAAACAACGTAAGAGAATAAAGTATTGCTACACACAACAACACAGGTGACTCTCACAAACATGCTGCGTGAAAGACCTCCAAAATGTATCATTCCTTACATAAAATTCTAGCAAAAACAAAACTAACCAAAAAAAAAAAAAAAAACACCAAAACTAACCTATGGTAACAGTAAGTTGATCAATGTTTGATTCAGTGAGTAGGAAAGGGATCAAGAGATTTTTCTTGGATAATGAAAATGTTCTACAGATTTGTTTGGGTGGTGGTTACACAGGAGGAGAGAACAGATTTCTCAGAAATTCAGGCTAGGCAGGGTGGCTCACACCTGTAATCCTAGTACTCTGGAAGGCCGAAGTGGGTGTATTGCTTGAGTTCAGGAGTTAGAGATCAGCCTGAGCTACAGCGAGACACCCATCGCTAAAAAAAATAAATAGCTGGGTGTAATGGGGTGTGCCTATAATCTCAGGTACTCAGGAGACTGAGGCAAGAGAATTGCTCAAGCCCAAGATTTTGAGGTTGCTATGAGCTATGATTTCAGCACTCTACCAAGGGCAACGAAGTAAGAGTGTCTCAAATTTTAAAAAAATTCATTGACTTATATAATTAATATCTGGATTATTCATTGTATGAAAATGTCCAATATAAATTAAAAAGTATATACAGTTAACATTTTAGGAGGGGAAGTATTACAAAGGTTTGTCTAGTGAACTAATAAAATATAATATTACTTTTCTAAAAAAAAGTTGGGAAGAAATTTTCTCTTTCCCTTCTATGAATATAACATATTTAAGGGGACATTAAATAGATTCAGAAAACCTGTGACAGGCTTTCTGTGAGGGAATTTCTAGAGCAGGGCTATACAAAAGCTTTTATTTTCCAGACATGCCATCTGTAAACTGGGTATATGACCTTTAATCTTAATCTCCCAAGGAAATAACACAGATTGGTAAACTAAAACTTGTAATAGTTCTTTGATTACTCTGAAAGAGAAAGGCTAAAACATTCAATATTTTCCTTTTATAAGAGACTCCTTCCACCTTGAAATCAAACTAGCAAATATAATAGCTGCAAGCAAGATGGGTCTGTCCCATGCAACATTTGAAAAGGTAGCTTCATTGCTAAACCAGAGGCAGAATTTTGTGTTGGAGTACTTTAATATGTTTTTATATTGCGTATAAAGTACATAGGCATAAACCAGTAAGAAGCCTTGCTGAAAACTACCTTCTTTGTGAAAGCAGGCTGTAATTCTAAACAAGTTTTCAATTTTCACACTGCTGCTAGGGTAAAACATTTTAAAGAGTTTAATTTTTTACAATGGATTCAATGACATAGGATTATCTAACAAAGTAATGGCTAATCAATAGAAGGTTTAGTTGTCAGGTGAAACATATAACACACTAAAAGGGATTGATTGCCAGAGTTCCCCTTATTTACTAGAAGGTATATATTTAAAATGACACAAACTTGTTACCAGGCTGCATTCTTTTAACCTTGCAAAAAGCTGCTTAAGAAATCTGTTCAGCAGCCCTATAGCAGAACAAGATATAGTATAATGAAAAGAGCTAGTAATTGGAGGTGGGGGGTAGGGGGAGAGGGACCTTCTGATATATGGTAACATCAAATCATGTCCCAAGCAAGAATATGGTATAGAAAAAGCAAACTAAAAGACAACATCTATGGAAGCTGGAAGTGGGCTTTAAAAATGCCACACAGATGCTACTGAAGCTCGTTCGATAGCTGCAAAGCTGTATCTGATTTCATTCCATGTTGTTCTTTGGGCAGACTTTTTTAGAACTCATGCAGCTCGGTACAATAGGCTTTTTTCCCTTTTTCTTATTTTTTAATGGTACATCCAGATTAAGCACTGAACACAAAATGAATTGGGCCCATATGGATTCTGACCAGCATAAAAACTGTTTCCTTTATAATTTATTCACAGTATCTCAACTCTCTATATAAAAATATACTTTTTATGGTCATTACAACCCAGGAGTTCAATAATATTTTTTCTACAAAGTCAGTGATTACACAATTTATCAAAGAATGATTACATTGAAATAAAAATAAAACAAAGCACCAACCCCCTATATAGCCTTCCTTCCTCAAAGTAATTTTAAGAAAGCTAGTTATTAAATTGCTTCTTTTTGAAGAAGGGTTTTTGTAGCTAGGCACAAATTGCCAAACTGTGTTTTTGTTGTTGTTTTTTTTTTAAATGTTATTAGACTCTAAAGGATTCAGCAGAAGTGGGAAGTTATATAAACAAATCACTTTATCAGATTTGGAAAGATCACTTTTGTCTTACTTAAGAGACCAACATTAATTACCTTTAAGGTCTTTTACATGCACTACTTAAAATAAGTATAATTTATTTATTTATTTCAAATGAGGTGCTTCTTCCAAAGTATTAAATAATGTCTACAAATGCAAAAGCATTTTTATAAATAGGTAATTAAAACAGATGACTAAAATTAAGTCAAGCTGCAAAACATTACCCAGAATGCACTGTGCTTTTTTTTTTTTTTAATAAACATCTCAGGCAATTTTTTTCCATACAAAGCCCAAAGCACTTGGGGGGGAGGGAAGTAGTAGGAAGTTTCTCATAGGGTTAAAAAAAAAACCCACACATATACAATGAAATAATGCCAAACTCCCAATGAACTTATTTACAAGATAGTCCCTTAAGCATAGTTTGTCATATTGCAATTACACCTTGCCTACTGCCAAGCCAAAGTGCTTACTATTGCCACTAGAGGGAGAAGTGTCTTAACACAAAGCAATGGCAGATAGGGAATGGGCTTTCTTGAGCAATTATCAGAACAAAGCTCCCTTGGCTGTGTGTACCTTCTAATTACTCAATACAATTAAAATGACTAACCTAAAACAAATAGGGAAAAAATCTGCCTGCCTGATATCAGGGATTTCATTAAACGTTTTCCCCTATCAATCAAATCAGAAAGAAGGGAATGCTGTTACAGACAAATATTACAGAGCTATTATAAGAAGTAAATTCTGTGTGGGTTTTTTGTTTGTTTTGTTTTGTTTCTTAAAGAAGAAAAGAAGTGACTCTTCTTGAAAAAATAAATGTCTTGGTATTTACCCATCTGGATGCTGCTTCAAAACAAATTGTCCTCCAAAGAACAGAAATACAGTATGTTTTCTCTCAGTTCACTGGCTTATGAATGACTTTGTTGTTGTTGTTGTTTTGTTAACATACACTATAATGTCATTTTCTGTATCAGTGATGTACTTCCTCCTCCTACTCATTCAACTGAATAAAGAAGCTATGGCCATCAGACTTCTATGCTTATATTGGCTGTTTTAACTTTGAGTTCTTCACTTATTCCTTTTTGTAGATATACTCCAAAGCAATGTTTAGAACAACATAGGAATTTGAGGGAAGGGGGCATTGTAGGTAAGGAAAACAGCTACTCATTCCTTCTAAAAGGAATGTAGTTTCTTTTATAAGGCCCAGTCATTAATAGAAAATGACAACGGAGTCATTTTCCTTTCAGCTGACAATTGTGACATTTTTCCAACAGCATGCAAGGTGTTGAAAACCTGGCAGCTGTTACCTCCCGGGATGAAGATACTTTTTTATCCTCCCTTGACAGTTTAACTCAGTGGGTCAGCACCTTTAAAGACTGCAAAGTATCCTTGAAGAGGATGGAAGCTTGAATTACTGCTCCCTCCCAAATCAATGTAAACCCTCACTGCAGGTGAAGTCTCCATCTATAGAGGTGCATGGGGGAGGAAAATGTAATGCCCTGAGCCAGATGGTTTTTATCTTGTTTTTAAAGAATAAAGGAACAAGCTAACAAGGGAGACAGCTACTTTGTTAGCTTCTTGGCCTCTCTCATGGCTTTGCATCCCCAGGGTTCCAGCTACACAAGAGAGAGAATACAGAAAAACGTAAATACTTAAAGAAATATAACTAGAGGGCTGGCATCATGCTGCTTTCAAAGAGTTGGGAGAGCTCTACTCAATGCTTTATTTATCACTGCCCACGTTCTCAGGATGGTTAAGTGGACACATACACAAAGGAAATGGGGGATGGGAGAAGGATTAGACAGCGGTCACAATTTACTCAATTACAGAGAAAGGCAGGGCTGACAGATCCTATTAGCACCAATGTGAAGCAAAGAAAAGTTGCATGTTGTAATGCTACACTTTTCAAAAAGTAATGAGTACTTTCATATATCCTCTCATTCCTTTGCCCTTGATTGTAGATATGAATAAAAACTAAGAAAACAATGGTTATGGTTTCTTTGGCTTTCTATTTAAGAAGTAAAAGTAAAAAGAAAATTGTAGCTACTTTGTACATTCTTTAAATAAGACTTTATACATAAGAGATGAGAAGATTATGCTACAACTAAGAAAATAAACTTTCCTTACAAGGATACACTGCTTTACTTTGCACTACAACTCTCCCACCTTCAGATGTTAGAGATGAAATGAAAAAGAAGGTACACAAAAGGACTTGGTGACACAGGGAGTAGTTGTCTTTCAACTTTCTCCTTCAATAGTTCTTTTACCGATGATGTCTTCACCAAGTTTCGGAATTAATGCTGTGGTGCTCTTATAATACAAGTCAAGAAGGATTCTTTGTTTCTCTATTTTCTAAAAGTGTTTGTATAAAATTGATATTCTTTCTTTCTTAAATTTGTATTGAATTCACCAATGAAACCATTTGGGCCTTCTAATAATTAATTAAATTTCTTGAATAGACATAGAGCTATTTAAAAGATGTTTCACCTTATGTTAGTTTGATAATTTGTATTTTTTTAAGAATATGTCCATCCATATCATCTAAGATGTCAAATTTTTGGCACAAAGTTGTTTATAATATTCCCCTATTATTCTTTCAATCTGTAAGAATTGCAGTGATAACTCTTTAGTTCTTCTAATATTTACAGTTCTCCAAATTAATATGTAGTAGTCGTGTCTATTAACAATGGCAAAACTCTAGTTTAAACTAATACATGTGAACTATACAGTTACTTTAAATCAACACTAAATTCAAAGAACATAACTGAACTTTTCTCTTTTTTGTTTGAGACAGAGTCTCACTTTGTTGCCCTTGGTACAGTCCATGGCACCAGTTCACAGCAACCTCAAACTCTTGGGCTCAAGCAATCCTTTTGCCTCAGCCTTCCAAGTGGCTGAAACGACAGGCGCCCAACACAATGCCTGGCTACTTTTAAAGACGAGGTCTCGCTCTGGCTTAGGCTGATCTCATGAGCTTAGGCAATCCACTGTCTTGGCCTCCTAGAGTGCTAGGATTACAGGCGTGAGCCACTGCGCCAGGCCTTGAACTTTTCATAATCAAGGATAAAAGAGTTACTGAAATACCATTAGAAATATCTGCAAAAGAATCTAAGGTTGCAAGTGATATGATATAAATCCTGCTTATATCAATACTAGGTATAAGGTGGCTTTGACACCTTATTGTCTATAGAATGTGACTACAGGAAAAACAAAAACAAAACAGCACAGCAAATGGCACTTCATTATTGGCATAAGTAATAGATAAAAGAGGGTGTCTAAACAGCTTATATATTATGTTCTACCTTAAAAAAAAAGCAGCAGTGGGGTAATCAAGTTCAGGGCAGTCCTGGACAGCTGCCCTGTGATCCTATTCTATTGACCCCTGCTATTCATCACTCTTTCCTAAGATTGAGAGGGCAAGCTCCCAGGGAGTGACCACCACAATAGACAGACACAAGCCAACAGTAATCTGGTTTGAGCAAAAAACCAGATGGCACTGCAATAAATTTACAAATCTGCATTCATGGGACTGTTAAAACACCCAGAAGCTAAAAGACTCTAAGGGCCCCAGGAGGATCTCCTACTTCCCTTTTTCTAAAGGCCATTTCTCTTTCCAAGAACATTGAGTTCATGCTCTTTACAAAGAGAATGAAGATAAAACCCTTTACAAAAAAAGGCGGGGGGGGGGGGGGGGGGGGGAACCCGACGGACCAAATTAAAAACCACGCGGGAGATAGAAAGTCAGAATGAACAATAT
>CAUYQV010050710.1:0-14394 GCA_963574575.1 Galagoides demidoff
TGGCGGGCACCTGTGGTCCCAGCTACTTGGGAGGCGGAGGCAGGAGACTCGCTTGAGCCCAGGAGTTGGAGGTTGCTATGAGCTGTGATGCCATGGCACTCTACCCAGGGGGACAGCTTAAGGCTCTGTCTCAAAAAAAAAAGCAAATGCTTTATAGTATAATTATGTTCTATGCAATATTTGGAATATATTTATGGTGAAAATTATTCATTCTTTGCCTGAAAAAAATTTTTTTTTGAGAAAGTGTCTCACTATGTTGCCCTTGGTGGCCTCACAGCTCACAGCAATCTCAAACTCTTGGGTTTAAGCGATTCTCTTGCCTCAGCCCCCCAAGTAGCTGGGACTACAGGTGCCCACCACAGTGCCCAGCAATTTTTTTGTTGCGGTTGTTATTGGTTAGCTGGCCCAGGATGGATTCGAACCTGCCAGCCTGGGTGTATGTTGCTGGTGCCCTAACCACTGAGCTATGGGTGCTGAGCACTTTATCTGAAATTTAAATTTAACCTGACACCCTCTGTTTATTTGCTAAATCTGGCAACTCTTCTCTAGGATCATAGTTGACTTTGAAAGCAACTGTCCAATATACACCACCTGCTATAAGCAGGTGCACATGGCACCCATCGTGGGGTAGAAAGAGTGCTCAGGAGACAGGCCACACAAGCCCTGAATGTACTGGGCACCACTGGGGCCGCCTCCTGTCACTCTGACCCTCCTTCACCACAAACCTACAGTATATAGGATGGCCCATCACCTGCTGACCAAGGGACAGTAGCCAGGGACAGACACCTCTTTGTAGGAGGCCAGCCACAATGGCTGTGACCTACAGCCCCATCATTCAGGACAGTTCGGCCAGTGTGTGTCACATTGAGCATCTGTCTCCATGTTCAAGGCAAGGTCTACACAGATTCCTGGGCAGTGCCTGCCATCTGGCCAGACATGAAGGACATGGGAAGAGCATGGACAAATACCCCAGGCTGTTCCCAGAGGCTGAGGTTATGCCCAGAGAGCATCGCCGGAGGCCCCCTCTGTGCAAGAGAGTTTTTGTTTGTTTGTTTTTGTTTTTTTTTTTTTGAGACAGAGCCTCAAGCTATCCCCCTGGGTAGAGTGCCATGGCATTTCAGCTCACAGCCACCTCCAACTCCTGGGCTCAAGCAAGTCTCCTGCCTCCGCCTCCCAAGTAGCTGGGGCCACAGGCGCCCGCCACAACGCCTGGCTATTTTTTGGTTGCAGCCGTCATTGTTGTTTGGAGGGTCCGGGCTGGATTCGAACCCGCCACCTTAGGTGTATGTGGCTGGCGCCTTAGCCGGTTGAGCCACAGGTGCCGAGCCTTCATTTTTGTTTTTGAGACAGTCTCAATCTGTTGCCCTGGATAGAGTACTGTGGGATCATAGCTCACAGTAACCTCCAACTCTTAGGCTCAAGGGATCCTCTTGCCTCAGCTTTTCTATTTTTAGTAGAGACATGATTTTGCTTTTGTTCAGTCTGGTCTCAAACCCATGAGCTCAAGCAATCCACCCTCCTCGGCCTCCCAGAGTGCTAGGATTACAGGCATGAGCCACGGCACCTGGCCTGTGCGAGTTTTTAGTAGATAGGCAGGCATGTCATCCACCCCAGGGTGCCCATCGTCTCCCTCCCCTAGCACACCAGGAGCCTGCTTGCTGGGCCAACAGTGGACAGGAAGAAAGGTCCCACATGAGGACCCCACCGTGAAGCTCTCCCCCCCACAGCTGGCCAGATCCCCTCTGATGAATGCTCAGGAGCAACAACAGATCTTCCATCCAAGCTGTGACATCATTCCTCCAGGGGCCCTGAATACCACAGGCGATGCCTTGATAAACTTGGGTCCCTCCTGTAGTGGCAGAAGCAGCAATTTGTCCTCATCAGGAATAGGGACAGCTCTGGACTGGGATGTTCCATGGACCTAAGAACCCCTAGACCTGCTCAGGGAACCCCACCCAGCCCAAACAACTGACAAGCTTACCTCTAAGCCCAAGTATAGCAAGGAGCTGAGCCATGGTCCTTTGCATCCTGTCCCTTGCTCTTGCCACCTGCAGCTCACGGGCAATGTACCCTGATGGTCTGAGGTGAGCAGGAGTTGGAGAGGAGTCAAAGCCTCTCATTGTCACCCCAGGCCCTGGGCTCTGCCTCTGTCCGAACTCAGCACTATGCTGGTCAGCAGTGTGCAACCCACAGGAGGACATTGTGCTGGCCCAGGGACCAGAAGCTATTTGGCATCCCTCATGCCACAAAGTGAACAGGAAAGGGAGGGCATAGGTTTGCCTGCCTGGCCTATAGCCAGACAGGGGAATGTGGGTGGAAATGAGGACTCAGTAGTGTTCCTCTGCAACGTGTCGATGTGTTAATAAGAGACATTTGCAACCCCAGAAGGATAAGGTTGGGTTGCCCCCCGGGGGAGAACTTGCCCATCCAAGGTTCTGGCTAGAGGCAAGGGCAGCGTGGCCAAGTGGGCAATGGCTCATGGCCCCTTGAGAGAAAGATGGTGCCTGGACTTGCCATTTCCCACCTTGGGCCCTGTGCTCTGTGCCATCTCCCTTTTTTCCCCTTTTTTTCCTCTCTTGTCCTGCTGTTGGATATCAAATATGTGGGCAGTGGGCAGTTCCTGTGCTGCAGATACTAGGCACAACCTCACCAAAGTTCGGGGAAATGGACACCCCCAGAGAGTGGGCAGAGCTGCCACGTGCTGCCATGACCAGTGGCCTGGCTCACTGCCTGGTGGGGAGGGACTAGCCCGCACTGTGTTGGGCAGGACACCCTGGGGTCGTGGGTGTGAGATAAAGGTTGTGCTGCCACAGGGCCAGAGCCTGGTAGCTGCAGGAGTGTCCCTGGCCCCTTCTCCTGGTAAGAAGTCCCTGCTTTGTGTAGGGACTGCCCTCACCCCATCCACATGGCTCTGGGTTCCTCCTGGGTAGCCGAGCTGGGTGAGGCAGCCTGGCCCTGTCTGCCTATTCCCTGCATCCTGGTTCCATGAGGGGAACATGCGTCTGCAGTGGGGAGAAAGAGGCGACAGGGAGAAGGAGCAATGGAGAGAAGCATGGGGCAGATGGAATGACAGACAGAACTCTGAAGACAGCTGGATCTTCACATGCCCAGAGGCTCAGGCTGCCCCTGGTAGTGTCTGGTAGTCACTCCCCTCTGTGCAGAGCACATTAGAGCCAGCATCACATCAGCTGTAACCTAGAGGACCTGGCGCACCTGCCAACAGGTACCCTCAACTCCCTGGATGTCACAGAGCAGCGATGGGTCTACTGCAACCGTTGGTGACAGTACATGCCCTGAGCCTCTCTGGGCTCCTGAGGTCCTACAAATACTCTGGTGACAGATAGGATCAAATAAGGAAGGTGGAAGGAGGTCCTGCCTCCTGAGCGCTCACAGCAGAAGCCCCGACAATCCTGTGTGTCCATCAGCAGGGATCCGACTAGATAGAAATGCCCCTTCTTGGCTCCCAGGGATCCACAACTCCTGTCCCACTCCCTCCCCTCCCCCATAGAAACAATGGCCCAGCCACTCTGCAGGTACTCCTTGGCCAGAGAGGGGAGTGGGGCAGGCCATGGAGCAAACCGTGTCTCTAGGTCCCCTGCCATGTGCACGTGTGGCATTTAGTGCTCATGTGTTTAGAGACTGCTCTGAAAGTGGCCACCCATGCAGTTCTGGTGCCACAGGTGCAGCACTGGCTGGCAGGGCAGTGGGACTTCCCAGTGGACCTTACTGTGTACCTCATGTCTGATGGCATCATCACACACACATGCCCTTATGTTTTAATGCAGCAGGAGGACAGAAAAGACACCGCAGGGGCTTCAACATCCGTGACTCAGGCTTGAGACTTGGTTCTGGGGCTAGGAGGAATGGTGCCCTGGAGCCAAAAAAGGGCTGAGGCCAAGGTAGGGTGGTGTGTGAGGTCCCTCCTCTCCTGTCTGCTGGATTGGGCTGCAGTACCAAGGCCCATCCAGTCATTCAGAGCTTAGCCACCCTGCTAGTGGCCCCTGCCTTCCCTGCTGTGCTCTAGGAAGATGGAACAGGGTTTGTGGCCACACCAGTGTCCCACTTAAAGAGGTAGCAGTGACGGCCTTGGTGATCAAGGGGCCTTGAGAGAAGAAGCTCTCTGAGAGAAGGAGCATCTTAGAGTAGGGAGCAATGGAGGCTGTGGGGTCTTGAGTTCCCCACAACATCAGATAGCTGGAAGTCCTGGAAAGTTCTTAGCAATACCTGCTTCTCTTGCCCTATCTCCTGGCTGTGGGTCCTTCGGCAGGCCACTTGTCTCCCCCAGACCTGATGTCCTTGTCTGAGAATTAGATGAAAAGGACACCATCCCGACAGTTCCCCAGTGTAGGTGTGGGTGAGTGAAGAGCAGTGACAACCTGTGCAGAGAGGGACAGGGGTCACTGACCACCTACCTTCAGCATTAGCTCTCCCTTGAGATTTACTGGGATGGGCAGAGGCTATTGCCCCAATACCTATTGTCCCCCTTTCTCTCAGTTTTATAGCCCTTAACTTGTACCTTGGCACCTAAATGGCTGGCCAGAGTGAAAATTACATTTCCTAGTCCTTTGCAGCTAGGTTCAGCCATGGGACCGAGTTCTGGGCAACAAGGGTTAACAGCAACACCACACATGCAAGGGCCTATGCTCTTCTTTGTTCCTTCTCCCTTGCTGCTCATTGGAATTTAGATGTGATGGCTGGAGCCTGAGCAGCCATTTTGGATCATGAGAAGGAAGCCATTCTTGGGGATTGGAGAGAACAAGGCAGAAGGAGCCTGGGTTTCTGATGATCACAGAGCCTTCACAGCTGCCCTGGAGTCCTGATGTGAAAGAAAAAGAAACATCTCCCTTGTTTAAGTCGCTATTGTTTTTGTGGAGCTCCAGTCTATCTCTGACTGATCTTAGGCACGGCCCCATCTACACTTGGTCTCTTACAGCTCTTCTCTTACCACCCTTGCTGCCCACTCCCAGATTTCCGCTCTCCGGTTATCACCCCCCACTGTGCTGGGACACCCCCATAGAGTCTCCAGGGCACTGTGGTATCTAAGGCTAAAGACCACTCAGTTTGATGTGATTGGCAGGTCAGGCCCCCTGTCGTTACGAGCTTACTGTAGGCATATTTGATCACCACCTCCCCAGGACTGTCATTAATGTGAGGGCAGAGCCCCACCACCCTGGCCCCCCCAGCTGCTCACCATTGTGTCCCCAGTACCCTGCTAGAGGCCTAGGCACAAACCGGGTACCCAGTAAACCCTGGTCAGGTGAGCCTTGAAATAGGGGCTGACTCTGCAACACCACTGCCCTTTGTAGCCCCTTCTTGGCTCTCATGTCCCCACAACTCCTGTCCCATTCCTTCCCCCCCGCCAATGCCCAGAGCCCTTCTCTTCTGCCTGGTTTCCTTCTCTGCCCCATTCTTGACCTTGCACTGAGGGTCCAAGCCTAGGCCATCCAGCTGCCCACACCCAGCCACATCTCATTTTCTGAATTCTGGTTTCAGACATGAGGAAAGAATTGAGGCTGAAATTCCAGAAGCAGCCATGCCCTCCTTGCTGGCTGTAATGGGGATAACATGGCCATCCCCATCCACAGGGTAAGCATCCTATCCACAGGGCCATTGGAAAGGTCAACGGGGGAGTATGTTCCCCCTGCCCTGAGTAGGCAACTGGAAAGGACAGACAATCCCAAGAACTGGCACAGGTGTGGAGCCACTGGAGCCCACCCAGGCAACTGGTGGGAGTGGCAGCCAGAATAGCCACTTGGAGAATTGGCCATCCCTGTGAAAGCTGAGCATAGTGCAAGCCCACTGCCCGGCATGCACCCAGAAGACATGCACTAGAAGGTTCACAGTGATGCTGTTTATAAACTGGGAAGGGAGCCTGCATGACTGCTCACAGGAGTCTGGGTAAATAAACCAGCTGCAGCCCTACATGAAATACACTGCAGCGATGCACAATGTGGGGGAAGGGGACAGTATCACGTTGAGCAAACGAAGCCAACCCCCAAGAGGACCCCTGTGTGGCTCTAACATGGATGTAAAGATCAGGCACAAGTAGGGCAGCACCTGTGGCTCAAAGGAAAGAGGCGCTGGCCCCATATGCCAAGGGTGGTAGGTTTAAACCCAGGCTGGGCCAAAAAAAAACTGCAAAAAAAAAAAAATCAGGCACAAGTAACCCCCACGAAGAAGTCAGAGCACCCCTGGGGCTTGTGGGAGGGCAAGAAAGAGCCTACAGAGGGCTGGGAGTTCTCTGGACAGTGCTGGGGGTTGCATGGGCACACATGAACGGAAAATGCACTGATCTGCAAACTTAGGGTTAGGGCAGGGGCGGCGCCTGTGGCTCAGTGGGTAGGACACCAACCCCATATACCCGGGGTGGCAGGTTCGAATGTGGCCCTGGCCAAACTGCAACAAAAAGTAGCCAGGTGTTGTGGTGGGCACCTGTAGTTCCAGCTACTTGGGAGGCTGAGGCAAGAGAATCCCCTAAGCCCGGGAGTTAGAGGTTGCTATGAGCTGTGATGTCACAACACTCTACTGAGGGCAATAAAGTAAGACTCTGTCGCTAAAAAAAAAAAAAAAAGGAAAAACTTAGGGTTAGGGCACTTACCAAATTTTTAAAAATAATTTAAACATTGAGGAGGCATAGTCTGGGGACATGGAGTATGGTTCTGTAGGATCCTCTTGTCACCATAATCCCCAGAACAGCTCTATCTCTCCTCCTCTGTCCCCTTTTCTACAGGGCTGTGCCCAACACCAGGCTGAGCCCTGGTGCTCCTGTGCTCCAATGGCTCGTCCTGGTCCACTCTCTCTCCAACCCTGTGGGTACCACCTGCCTGTCCTGGGCTTGGGTCTGGGCTGTTCTAGCAGTACTAAGGGCCCCTGCACACTGTGAACCCCTCAGCCAGATGAGGCTCTTCTTAAAGGTAGGTTTCAGAAACCTCCACCCTCTCTGCTCCTAAGCATGGCTTTGTCCACCTGCCTGGGGCTTCTTTCCACCCAGAAACGGGCTCAGAGAGGGCCTCAACTTGCAGCAGCCAAATCTGGAATTAGCGTTTCTGATTTCAGGCCATCAAATCGCAACTTTTGATGCCAGTTGAGTCAGAAATGGCAAACAGGGTCATCAGATGTGCCAGCTGTGATTGATTAGAAGGGCTGTCTGGAGCCTGCGCAGAGGAGTCTGAGGCCACCCTGGGCTGGCAGAAGAGTGGCTAATGGATTAGCGATGTCTGCCACCATTCAATGGAGGAATGAGAGGTAACCTTGATGTCACCAAGCTCCCATATAACCCCCCTATCCCTACCCAGGCAACTCTCTCCACCAAACTCAGCTATGACAAATGCCTATAATGACAGCTCTTGTATATTTATTGAACTTGTAATTACTGAGTGCAAGACACTGTGCTAAGTACATCACATACGTTCCCTTTCAGCATGCCCAGTAATCCTATTACCAGCAGGTAGACAGTGAAGCAGCAGAGATGCCTGATCTAGGTCTCCCCCGGGGGCCACATCCATGGGCCCCTCAGTGTGACCTCTTTGCCCCCTGGCTTTCCCCACCTTCTCCACTGTTCCAACTCCTATCTGCCCTGCCCTCCAAACCCAGCTCAAGTGCCACCACCTTCCCTTGTCCCCATTATGCAAGAATCCTCTCCCTCCTGAACCTCTCAGGGTTCTCAGCTAGAGCCACACTCCTGGACCAGGACCTCTCCAAGTCTCAACTACATTCTTTCTTCTTTGAGCCTCTCAAAGAAGAGGTGCCCAGGGCTGAGCCCAGCCCAACAGAGAAAGGTCCCTGGGAAAAGGTGTAGTAAGTGAATAAGTGTCCTTTCCTCAGAGGTCAGCCTGTCTCAGACTAACCCAGGCAAATTCATCATCCATTCATCCTCCCATGTCTGCTAAGTGCCTGACAGACACAGGCCTCGTGAAGGGACCACAGTGAACAAGATCAGTCTGGGAATGGTGGTACTGGCAGTGTCCTGTGACAACCTCTAAGATGGGCAAATGCCCAGAGAAAACAGAGCATCCAGCAGGGACACCTGGAGGAGGAGACACCAGTAGGGTCATCCATGTGGCATTGCTCACTTGCAGCTCTGCCTCCTTCTGTGACTTATCACTCACTGACATGTCTTCTCACTGATGGGGAGTCCTCCAGGGAAGGACCCCTCCAGTCTAGGAAGGCTCCAGATGGTTTTCCAGAGGGAGAGGCTCAGCCTACCCCCACCCCACCCATCTCCAAGTTGCCTATGCTGGAGATGCACACCAGTTTCGCTTGCATTGTACTTCACTGGCCACAAACAAAAATAAAACAGAAACATTTCCTAAGAGGGTTTTATTCACACTTTAAGACAGGTGAGAACTACACCCCTGCACCCTGCTCTGTGCCTGGGAAACTGGGCACAGAATCAGTGGCAGTGGGCCTCCTTGCTGATGGCTTCTGCCTGGACACTCAGCCAATGTGCCGCCACAGGTGAAGGGGGTAGGTATGGGGGTGGTGGTGAGCAGGTCTGTAAGTTTAGTGGGACTTCCCCCTACAGGTTGATGTGTCCCCTCTCTAAGGTCACTATTGGACACCTTGGAGTTAGCTGCTCTTCCAGCCACAGCTGCCCTCAGGTCTGGGGTGGTAACAGCTGGCCCTTTGTTGCTGGCCCTGGGTACTGCACATCTCTCCTTTAATTCACATATTTCTATTTATTCAACTCTCACATACCCTGTCTGAGGGCGCCATTAAAATGTAAGGCCGTGTCAATTGCCCATATCAAAAAACATTCTTGTATGTTCCACTTGGAGTATTTTGGAAGGGAGACTAGTGGAAACTGGGGGCAGGCTACCCCCCAAACCTCCGCTGGGGCCACCGTTGTTTGTGTCCCCCGGGGAATTGGTGCAGGAGCTGTCAATAACTTAATCCATGAATGAATTGATCCCTCCACCGCTTCTGCCCCACCTGCTGCAGCCTCTGCGGCCAAACCCGGGTTGCTCTCCCATCCTTCCCCGGCCCCAAGCGCCAGTCGCTTCACCTTCCATTCGAGCAGTGGGCAGCTGCGACAGCAATCCTGCCGCCCACAGCCGGGAGCACCACGCAGCACCGGTGATGGCACCGCGCTCCGCAAGCCCAGGTCGCTCGGGAAGCCTTGGAGCCGCCCTACGGGGTTCTCTGGGTGGCTGGGTCAGTTGGGGGTGGCCAGGTCGCCGTCACGTCCCCAGGCGCGGCGAGCGCGGTCAAACCAACGGCCCCGCCCCTCCCGCCGCAGCCCGCGAATAGCAGCGTGAGCCGCCCCACGTGGGCCCGCACGGTCTGGTGGACCCAGCACTCGATTGGTCGATGGGCAGCCAATCAGAGGGTGAAGGAGGCAGCGGCCACGCCGATTGGCCGTGGCGGACCGGCCGCAAGGGGTGGGGCTCCCTTTTGTTCTTGCCACCGCTCGCGGGGAGCTCCGAAGCCGCCAGCACCGCCAGGTCCGCTCTGACGCGTGCGCCCCCGCCCCACCTGCCCTCGCCGTTCACACGCGCGCGCAGGGACTCTCCGCCCGGACGCGGCCTGTGCGGGATCTGACCTTGAACAAACCCTTTGAGTCTGTGTCCCTCAGCTTCCTTACTCTGATTTTGTCACTGTCTTCTGGGAATTGTGGCTCCTAACAAATAAGCTTTGGATCTTTCTAAAATCTAACCAGTCAGTGATAGAAAGACTCGGTTTTTCTGAGAGGGGACACGTGATAGATCGCCAAGCAGGAGGCTGGGTGTCTAGGTGTTACCCACCTGAGGCCATTCTCAGGGTGAGCTCCTTTCCAAATATCTCCTACGTCTGGGTATCTTGTGCCAGATGGGGGTGGGTGATGGTAGAGCCGGAGCTGGCAGGCTAGTCGGTCTCTCTAAATTATCTCTCTCTCAGGCACTCATGAGACAATCACAGTGGCCTCCCTCTGGGGTGAAAAGCCATAGCCCCAGGAGTCAGAGAGAGAGAGGGACTCTGGGATGAGCTGGGGCATCTGGGGTTCAGGTCTGGGTCTCCTGACCTCCCCTGGATCGGCCTGAGAGCATTTCCCAGAGAGGCTTTGTCTGTGTCCATACCCATGTCCCTGGGAGGGAAGCAGGCAGTAGGGCTACAGGCTGTGGGCACAGGGCCCAATGTCCAGACTGAGGCCTTGGGTCCCCTCTCCTGCAGGATTCCTGGGAATCCTCAGTCCCTGTCCAACATTGATTGCCCGGGGCGGAGGGTGGGGGGAGTCCAGGTTGACAGAGAAGATGAAGCTCTGACAATGAAGATGAGCCTGGGATGGCAGCTTGACCAATATGGGGGTCATCAGGAAGGTCACCCTCCCAGACCTGGGAGTCTGTAATTCCTGGAGAATGACACATTCGCAGTGACCATGGGAATTCCTCTTGTGCTCTAGATGAGCACCCCTCTGTCTGCGTGGGTGGCTCCTCTGCTCCCATGCTCAGGGCCACATGCTTCAGATCCCACCAAGCAGCATGGGGACCAGAGGGGCCCAAAGTCTAGATTTCGTGCCCTAGAAGGCTCTGATCCCCAGAACCTTGGCAGGTGTCAGTGGCCCCCCAGGAATGGGGCACTGGAAGACTGACATCTATGGAGCAATTTTTACTGTTGAACAAATTGAATCAATTAAACAGGCCCCATCAGGATGGCTGAGAGCCTGGGATGAACAGGAAGGAAGATGTGGGGGAGAGGGGCAGAGCCAAGGGAACAGCCCTTCGCAGCCTCTCCCTAGGGAGGGCTGAGAATACACCTCTTCACCCCCATTGTTTGAGGGCAGGAACCCCTCTGTGTTAACAAGAAGGAGGGCAGGTTATTGGAGGTGGTGCCAGAGGGAGCAGTGGGGAATGTCCCTATGATGTGCCCCCACTGTGCCAGCCCATCTTCTCCATCCAAGGGCACCTCTGGGCTTCTCACCTCCAGCCGTTTGACCCTTTGGGGCACCAGAGCTCCTAAGATACCCCAGGCTCCTTTCAAAGACATTTTGTTGCTCTCACATAGAAGTCTCCGGAAGCTGGGAGATTGAGGGTGGGGGAAAGCTGCCTAGAGAGGCTACAGAGGAAAGAGGAAACAGATTGTGGGGGTGATAGTGAGGGCCTGGGGTCACCCACCTGGAGCGGAAGCCTACCCCTCAGGCAGGCTGAGAATGATTTAGGCTCTGGCTGCTCTGTGACCCAGCTGACAGAGGGACAGTGACAGCCTCCCTCCTGTTGGAGCCACTTCCAGGCTCCAACTCCAGGCAAGGGCTGCAAGGCCACCTCCTCAAACACCTTTCCCAAAAGAGGCAGGTCCTGATGTCTTCTCAAGCTGCTACTCAGGAGAACAGAGCTTCTGTGAATCAGGTCACATACCCCCACTCCCCCTGCCACCAGCAGCTGGCCATGGAGTCACTCTGGGCACAGGCACCAGGCAGGGCAGTGATGAGCTCACAGTCTCCCTGGGCAGACATGTCATGTCTGTCCCTTGATGTCGTGGATGGGCATCTCATCAGCCAGCTCCCTGGGAGGTCAGTGTGGTCAGGGGGACTTCCTCTGCCAGCACTCAGGAATCCCAGACCTGGAGGCTAGAAGATGCTGGCCAGTGTCAGGGCAGAAGATTTGGCTGAGGGTCCCACTCCATGGGCAGCACCAGAAAATAGCAAGAAACCAAGGCTAGAAGTTGTGGCTCAGCCCTATGAGGAGATGCTGACTTTGCAGCTGCCATACCATATAGGTGACCTGTACCCTGTGTGGGTGTTTACCCCCTTTCCTGCCCACCCCTAGGTGCTATGGTCCCCAGTCTCAGCTGCTGCAGGAGGACCATTGTGCTAGGGAGGCAAGTGCAGGTGGGTGACAGTGGCTCTCTTGGTTCTTGCTCACATGTACCCTGCTGAAGGTGCCCACCTCTGCCCTTGGGATACCAGTGATGACTGGATCCCGGCCATTTGGACTGCGTTTCAAGGGAGGTGTCCAGGCGGCCCTGAGCGCGGTAGTGGGATGCAATCGGCCCATGCTTGACTTGGCTCCAGTTGCCCACAGGTTCGCACCGGGTACTGAAAGAAATTAACGGCGGTTACTTCGTCCATACCGCCGTTTCTGTACTTTGGCCCTGACCTGGCCACCTGCGGTGCAGACATGGGACAGGAAGTCGCCACCTGGGCAGTCCACGGACCAAGGTGTAAACTAGCCTCTGGGACCTCCCGCCCCAGCCCTTAGTTCACAATCCTGGCGTGAACCAGGAGATCAACTGCCAGAGCCAGCCATAGGGGCCCTCCCGCGGGAGCCGCCGGCAGTAGGAGCGGTGCAGGGGCGCCCTCCAGCGGCCACGTCGGGGATGATGGTCGCCTTCAAGGGCCCAAGCGTGGGCCTCTTGGGCCGCTTGTGGCGGGGAAGAGGAAAGCGAGCGGTGGTCCAGAGTCGGTCCCTGGGCCACTTCGCTCCCCGGTGCAATTGCGCCGCGCCCCTCCTGGCGAGGCGCCTGTGTTCCTGATTGGATCGCAGTTTGGGAACCAAAAAAAGTGCTGCTCTTCTAGGGAAGAAAAAGCCAACTGCCTCACCTGAGAGACTCCGAGGGCTACCGCCTGAGCCAGCCCCAGAGCAGGCCGGAAGGGCGACGTCGGGGCTGGGGGAGCCCCAATTTAGGAGCTGACCCAGAGCATTGCATCAGGAGCTGGGGGGCGTAGCATAGCAGAAGCTGGGGTCATGACTCAGGCGCAGGGTCTGGTCCTAACCCTCTCGCAGCGAGAGCTTTCCTGAGCCTTTAACCTCTCTAGAGTGGCCTCTACCTCCTACCCTCCGAGTTCCCGGTGGGATAAGGACACCACACCTGGTAAGGCACTGCTGCCTTTTCTCTGCGAGCAGCAGCGTCCTAGGTCAGGGAAAGGTAATCCCTGCTTCCCTGTGAATTGAAATCCTGCCACAGAGCACGCTGGGAGCAGAAACCGCACACACTGCGTCCAGTATTGCAGCTGTACATTTTTAAAAGAGCTGTACTGAGATTACATACTATAAGATTCACCCATTTTAAAAGTGTATGGTTCACTAAGCCAGGCACATTGGGCTCACACTTATAATCCCAGCACGCTTGGGAGGCCGAGGAGGGTGGACTCCCTGAGCTCAGGAGTTTGAGACCACCTTGAGCTAGAGCGAGATCCCATCTCTTAAAAAACAGCCAGCACTGTGGCAGGCACTGTGGAGGGTGCCTGTAGTCCCAGCTACTTGGGAGGCTGAGGCAAGAGGATTATTTGAGCCCAAGAGTTTGAGGTTGCTTTGAGCGATGATGCCACAGCACTCAACCCCAGGGTGACAAAATAGATTCTATCTCAATAAATAAATGAAGTGTACAATTCAGTAATTTGGGTATATTACATTATTAGCCTTTTAATTGCGGTAAAACATGTAACAAAATCTGCCATTTTAACTATTTTTAAGCGTACAATTGAATGATATTGAGCACATTTACAATTCTGTGCGACCCTCACCTCTACCCATTTGCAGAACTGTTCAGCATCCCAGAGCTGATTCCCTCTGTCCCCAGCCCCCGGCAGCCTCTAATCTCCTTTCTACTTGTTTCTGCCTATTCTACATGTCTCATGTAAGTGGATTCACATAGAATTTGTCCTTTTTTTTTGGCCGGAGCCAGGTTTGAACCAGCCACCTCCAGCCACCTCCCGTATAGGGGGCTGGCGCCCTACTCCTTTGAGCCACAGGCGCTGCCCTAATATTTGTCCTTTGTGACTGGCTTACTTCACTTGCATGTGTTCAAGGTCAGAATTTCCTTCCTTTCTATGGATTAGATACCAGTTTGGGTAGACCGCGTTTGCTTATCCATTCATCCCTGATGGCGCAGAGGGTTGTTTCCACCCTCTCCGTGTTATGAATAATGTTGCAGTGAACATTCCCAATGCCAGCGTCCACATGCTGTTCATGCCCCTGCTTTTAGTTCCTTAGGTGTGACCTAGGAGTGAAATTGCTGTGTCACACGTTACTCTACATGTAACTGTTGAGAAGTATGAAACCGTTTTTCAGGGCACGCCAGCAATTCACGAGGGATCAAATTTCTCCACATCCACCAACACTAATTGTTGTACAGCTTTAATTTTAAAACAGTAATGTTTTCATCAGAAATGGATTCGTTTAAATAACTTACAGATTACAGAAAAGAAAAACAGTATTTTTTTAAGAGTCTCACTTTAGGCTCGGCGCCTGTGGCTCAAGTGGCTAAGAAGCCAGCCACATACACCTAAGGTGGCGGGTTCGAATCCAGCCCAGACCCGCCAAACAATGACGGCTGCAACCAAAAAATAGCCAGGCGTTGTGGCGGGCGCCTGTGATCCCAGCTACTTGGGAGGCTGAGGCAGGAGACTCGCTTGAGCCCAGGAGTTGGAGGTTGCTGTGAGCTGTGATGGCACAGCACCCTACCCACGGGGACAGCTTG